>NW_019061373.1:222785-235340 GCF_000696155.1 Zootermopsis nevadensis
GGGGAGGATTTAAACAGTCCCCAAATACACATAAATAGTGTTAACAAGAAATCATAAAATGCACAATCACAGAGTTTAAATAATGTTATAAAGGGGATCATAATAAAGTGCTTAATACTGTAACCAAACCAAGAAGAAACAACGTTAAGGGGTATTACTTTTCATTGATTTTCAAATTTGAAAGATAACGTATATGTGAACATGTATTGGGAATCATTTTTTACAAGAGAGAAAAAGAGGAAAATATATTTTGCATAGGTTCTGCCTGTTATTAGCATGAAAAAATATTTCGTTGTCTGTTTCGTCAATGACCTTTCATGTACGTGGCAAGCTTCAGTATAAGAGTTAGTTTTACATCATCTAAGGAATAAAATATTGTATTTTAAGTTTAGGTTTAAGACACAAATATTTAGGTCTGTAATTTTAAGGGTTTCGCTTTAAACATACACAGAAGAAAATAATGTAGATGTTAAATGAAGGAAATTCTTAGCACAGTAAGCCTTCTAGTAAACTTCAGCATTTTTGGGTGAAGAAAAGTATTCTTATTGATGTTTGCACTGTTCTTGATATTGTGCCAGTAATGTTTGGTATCAGCAAGAGCTAATGTGTTTGCTGTTCTAATTGAAAGTAAGGACCCTTGTATCCTAAATTGGATCAATGTCTTTTGGGAAACTATTTGGTTTTCTTGCACCCTCTGTCTGTTTATTGACCCCTACATCGTGTTTCTTAGAAGAAGAGAAACTGCTTCAGCAGACTTCTGATTCCTAGACCCCCTTCCCAATGTTGTCATCCATCATTTAGGCAAAATGTAATGGAAGTGGAGACGCGCCTTTTTGAAGAGAGCAGAATCCGACCATAGGAGATACTCGTACATTAACTCTTTGTTGTGAAGGTATTCGGGTGTGATCGGCCAGTGCGAATAGTAAGTCGAGCCTCTTCTGACAATTTGCTTGTGAGATGCTGAGTATTACTTTGACCCTCCATACAAGGAAAGTGGTTCGGGGAAACAGAACTGGGGAAGGAGCCTGGCGTCATGTGCTTGTTTAAAACTGGAACTAGTAGTTGTGGTTAAAATGTGTATTAGTGATGAAAAAGATTGGTTTTAAGGGGCTGGTGGAACTGCTGATCATTTTAATGTTGGTTGTGAAAAGCTGGATACACATGTAGTGACAGGTATATATACGTAATAATATGCATTTTGTGCTGTTACATGTGTATAGTTGACAATTTCTAATGCTCTTTCAATTATTATTTCTTCTGGTGAATACTTTTGACTTTGTGTGATCTAGAACTGGTCACAGTTTACAGACCGTAGGACCACACCCCTCACAAGTAAACCATAATGGAAAGTGCCGTAGCACTGAGAGGTGGCGACTTGTCAGCAATAATGTGATGCAGCAGAATTTGAAGTAGCCAGTCGCGGTCAGGCTTTCTTGCTCTGGTTTTGTTCTCTCGATTCATGCAGGGGGAGAACTGAAAGAAGCTTGAGAAAGAGTTTCTATGTAAAAGCAAACATGAGCATATCAATTCCAGGCTGCATATGAGTCTGCAATGTGTGATCTTTTTCATATCATTTGTTTTGTCATATTGCTTTCTGCTGTGCAAAATGACAGAATACAAAATTCTTAATGCTTTTGCCTGGAAGGTAGATGCTTGAATCTTGTGTTGACACAGCTCCTGTATTGTAATATTACATGTGTACAGTATGAAACAGAGCATCAGGATTTCTGAAATGTATGTTGCTTTTTCTTCTATTGTAATGAACATGAACTAAATTTTTGGGAGCTTGATACTGGAAGCTCAAAAAAAAAAAAGGTAACATGGAATATTAAGAAGGGGATTAATTTTAATTTAACAATAAAAACACTGAAAATTAATAATAAAAGTAAAGAAGAAAACAGAATCCTGATGTGATGTTTGAGTCGCAGTGGGACATGTCGTGAGTGGTGGTGATGTTACATACGTCAGCATGCATTTTCCTCTGTCTTTCCTATAGTCTGTTTTGGTGCGAGTGTAATGAGTGTTGATGAGTGTATGTGAGTGTGTCTGTAAAGGTACTCTGGAGTGCTAATGAAACAGTTCAATTTACATGAAACATTGCCACTCGTCTCTTTTGGTACTATGTGCATCTAAATTTATTGGTATGGTAATGAATTTACTTCCCCAAGTCTGCACTGTATTAATCTCGTGATGTTATGTCAGTGTGGTCATTAATAGCAAGTTAACGTGTCTGTATAATGTTTTGGTACATACTTCATATATACGTTGCAGGTGGAATGGCACTTTCTTTATCGCTTAAAATTTTGTTCCTGTACACAGGAGATTGTTTGTGTGTGTTTGAACGTATGTGCATGTGCACACGTTTGTGTGGATGTATGTAAGATTGTATATGTGTGAAGTTTATCATACTCCAGCAGAATTAGTGTTCATTTATGAATTAAAATATTTATGTATGTACCTTTTTTTGCGTGTGAAAATGAATTTGGGATAATTATTATCCACTTTAATATTTGTTTGAAATTATTAGGTGCTTATTACCAATATTTTTAGTACAGGTAGTGATGATTTGTTATTAATTTTAATTAAAACTATTTTTTTATTTTTTAAGGTTATGTTCCTAATTAAGAAGTGGTGTTCTCTTTGTGCATGATAAAAGTTCTTTCCTGTGAAACAGTTGTGATACAGTAATTCCATAAATTTAGTGGTTGTGCGATATATACAGTTATAAGTTATGCTTGTCTTTATTTCTTATTAGAACAGGACACTGCATATCTGAGTTATTTCGAGTTTGATGGAAGAGAATAGAATGATTTGAATGAATATTTGCTTAATATTTTAGCTACATATGACATAGTAACTGTCATCCTTTATGTACTGTCATCAACTTTAAAAACGTGTTTTGGTTTAATGTTGTCTGTCAGTAACAGTAGAATGTACTGCTCATGAAGCTGAGACTGGCCTTTTGTTTCATGTGGTAGGTACATATTGGATATTTGTTTTATTGTGGCCAGGCCTGCTGCCACTTTTTAAGCTCAGCCAGCCATCATCCCCCTCCCCCATCGTTCATAGACTCCGAAAATAGATATGCGTAATAAGAAATGAAAATACTGTGCACAGTAGGAACTAATTCCCCACACCCAGTTTTCAAGGCCAGGGTACAAATTTTTTGTGTGCAGAAATTATATCATATTTTGGTCCATTGCCATTGTGGGCAGAATCTTTCTTTTAATTGGTTGGTCTTGTTTTTTCATCTCCAAACTCAGGACAGGTGTATGCAACCCGAGACTGAATTATTCAAGGTGGATCAAATTTTCCATGGACTTCCAGTACCATAATGTAGATGTTATACAAGTCTTTATAACAATGCATCTAAAGCAGAATACAGCCATGGATACTTGTTACTGTCGACATATGGAACTTGGCATTTGAAAACAGAGAGACGTTGCTCTGTTATGCTGTAAGACCAAATTTAAGGCTTGGTATTTCCTTTTATAATGCTTGTATTCCTCCATGAAACATAGTTTCCATTAAAGAAGTAACATTTATCTGACATTTTTAGGTTCCCATGGCTGTGAAGATAGTCGTGACCTGGGTTGTGATGCTGTGTGGTCTTGTTAGGTTGTCATTACAACTCCGAAGACCACAGTTTATGTGTATTATTCAGTTTGGTTTAGCAGTCTTTTGGTTACTGACTAAACTTATCACTATTGCATGTCTGTTGCTATTAAAGATATGTGTTTACTGTCCATATACCACGTGAATTAGTTTATTGGCATCCGTAACTTTTGGATTGAAATTTGTTACGATCTGCAGGTGCGTGTGTAGAAAATCTTGTTCCAGATATGAATGGTTCTCTTTTGCTTGTGCCTGTAGTTTAATTGTGACACTGTGCTTGCATCATAAATAATTTTAGTTTCTGGCATGCCAGGAAATCATAGATATTTGCATATCTGCTACTGACCTTGAATATTTTGAGGACGTAATTCGGTAATATTTTTTCTTTTAAAATGTGAGTCGTTTTGAGGCACTTTTTTTGTATATAAATTGAAATTAGTTTAGGATATATCATTTGTGGTATACTTAACTGATTTCAGAATTTTCTTATTACAAATTTCAACAATTTGGAAATTTTGGGATGTATTTTAAAGTGACTTCAAAATTCATTGATATGCAGACCTAAGACCTAGAGGAATTGGAGCAAAATGTTGTAAATATGTTGCTTTAGAACTTTTGTCATGCAAAACAGAATAATAATGATTTTTAGTGAAGCCATAATTTTAGCTAGCTTTAAGTATCAGGGTAGTGTTCTCATGTAGTGAATGCATTAATTGATAGGTGCTGTAGAACTTTCTTTTTTGTAAGTTTTTAAACAACTCGCTAGTTGTGGGCATCCATAGAGTGGGTAGCAAGCAGAGTGTATATTATCATAATTACATTTTAGCAAATTTCTGATTTAATTTTATCATATTAAATATTACTGTGTTTAGCGCCACATCCTGTAAAATGTTTTATTCTTATATCTGTCTGAGAATAAGAGTGATAAGTCATTTTTTCCTGCATTCACTAGAATTTGGTACAATATCTATAGAGAGCAATTTTCCTTCACCTAATTAACCCCCTTCCCCCAGCACGTTCCCGTATTGCTAGTGATGAATAGACATAACATGAATAATAAAAAAAATATTAATGTAGATAATTCTTGAACAATCAATATCTGCCTTCATTTCAGCTTGTCTGTCGTCTTTAAATATTAACACTAACTGTGATAAGTATGTTTTAGTTGACATGGGAGTAAGTATAAAGTGACGGCTGTTAATGTACTGACAATATTCTTAATCCAGACAGGTTTAAATCTATTCAGGCCTCCTCTAACATACACATACAACTGAAAAGATTATTATTAGAAGCTTTATCTGCTTCGTTGCCCTTTCAGTGGTGCCACATCTATAAATGCAAAGTTCTTATTACAAGCTGTTAATTTTATTGGCTTAATTAATTGAATTGAATTATTTCTTGAAAAAAATATGCTTTTCAATCCAATGGAGCCCTTTATTTTACAGCTCATTACAAGTAAAGATTTAAAATATTATGGTCCAGCATGTGCAGACCAATTCAGGTTACAGAATTTGTAATTCATAATCAGGTTATTGTTCTTCATTATGTAATTGTTCATCTAATGGCTTGCCTTATTTTATTGTTATGGGTCTCAAGACTAGGTAGATAGTATTGGTTATAAATTGCAAGTTTAGATTTTGTTTAGGTAATAAATTACTGAACATTACAGATGAGTGGTTTTCATTCCTGTTACACATTTGCGATCTTGCTTGGGACTGAAGTTTTAATGTTTTCTATGAGTCTAACCAGACAAATGCCAATAGAGTACTTCAAGATCACATACTGCTTTTTTTTACATCCTTTCCAATTTATCATTCACAGTCACCATACTCTTTGATTCTGTGTTGTGTATGGAATTTTAAAAATTAATCCAAGAATTAGTCGGCTGATAAGCTGCTTGTATGCGTAGAGACATCCTTAGTAGTTAAAACAAGTTGAACCCCCACGAACACCGTAAGTAAACATGTTACTTGCTTGTCTCTTCTATTAATTTTTCTTCATTATTGTAGTTTTACACTGTCACACTCAGATATAAAGTTATTCACACTACCCCAGCAATTCTTAGCTTAGCTTGTTTCCATTCTTGGGCCATGACACTTTTGTGTGGTCTAGTATGTGTGTGAAGGAACTGGCTGTCTCCATCTTCAGGGCACTTGGCTAAATAGTGGCTGCACATCAATGTGTGTAGTTCTGGGCTAAAATTGGTCTTTCTCTCCTGTTGGCCACACATCCACCAATCAGGACCCGTTTCATTGTATATTTGTACTGGGGAATTGTTTAATCGCATTGGCATGAAGATTGAAACTGGGGTTATAACCGAGGAATGGAAATAAGATAACTTTGGCTCTTAATGGACTTCTTGTATAGACTCTTTGTAACACATTAGAATTCTCCTTTTTCTTCATCTTTTGTTTCTTGACTGTTACTTCGGTCTTCCAGTGCCTAATATTTTCTTCCATTATTCTCTATTTTCTCATCCTTCCGGAGGTAGTTTCCACTCTTTATCATTTTCCTTAATCTAGTAAAGGGTTTATTTGAATGTGTAAAAGTGTTAATGGCCTAGTTTAGATGGCCAGTGACATTTCCAGGCTAAGTGACCATTTATTTGTCCAAGAAGGGTGTCCTAATCACAGGATAGGTGAATGGAAGCTTTTGTGTTCGATTTCCAGTGTGGACAGTAACTGTTTCACTTAATACATCCGTGAGTAGATGTTCGGAGCATTTTTCATAATCACAATGGCTACACATGCAAAACAATTATTACATAAAAAGGATCAAAGGTGTACTTCTTAAGTTATTCTATGACTTGAATGGTTGTTGGGAATTCTGAGCACAGAATAGGTTTTCTGTTGCTGCTTATTACAGATCATAGATTAAATAATATAAATTTTCAGTTCTCGAAATGATGTGTAAAGTTAGAATAAGTGATTGTCACAGTAATGGGTTTCTTCTAAAAGTTCAGTTTATGCTGGGATAATATTTTAACATTGATTCTGAAACATCATCTTTGTTATCAGTGTGTAATTTTTAAATGAAGTAAATTATTAACCTGTATCATTCAAAGTCTTATTTAGTGTGATCTAGTTCCCATTAATTGTGTAAATATTTTAATTCTTTGTTTCAAAATAATTTATATTGGTATTGATGTGAATATTTACATGGGTAAATGTTATTTGTGGGGGAGAAACAGATGTCTGGAGTCCCCCCATCAGTGGACCCAGTGGAATGAAATGTGATGTCACCTCAACATTGAACTGAAAAGGGTTAAAAGAAGCAGCGTAGAACATGTAGATGCGGGCTCCTCTGAACTCTTAAAGTAATATAAGGAGAATACATTCCAAAGGAAATGATACTAATTTGTTTTCATTTGCTGCACTGATTCATAGATAAGTGGTTATTCAACTTGAAAACAAAATCTAGTATTGCTGTGTTTCCAGCCCTTAGTTTTCAACATTCGTGCCAAAATAAAACACAGTTTAGTTATAACTTTGTAGTAAATGGATTTTCCATTGTGATTTGTTTCATATTTATCGCCTTATAACGAGTTCAGCTCGGTCATGACCAGTGAATTTTAAGACGCTTCTTGTAGCAGTTTTCAGAATGGTAGTATGTGTAATTTAAGAGTAGGAAATTAATATAATGTGAAACTTGCTTTCATCATTGATGTTGTGGAGATGCAATTAATGGTGGTTGCTGTAATAAATAAGCAGTTTCATTATTTCCATAGCATTTGTTTTGAGAGAAACCTGGGTGAAAAGCTGTTGCTTCGTTAGTAAGAAAATGCGAAATTTGTCTTCGTTCCTGGTTATGTAGAGGTTGACTCCCCTGTACTGAAGACCTTGGGATCAAGATCATCTGTCTATCAAAGTCACATCTTATGCGTATGTGGAAGACGTAAGACTCCATTATAATTTGAGTTGTATCTCTCATATGCTAGTCATCATGTCATTTGGAGCAGAGAAGCTCAGGGGTGAATTCCATATCAGGTGCACAGATAAGAGGAAGACTGAGAGACCAGAACTGGATGCATTAATAGGAAAGCCACTGTGGCTTGGTAAGTTGTGATAACAGATTCTGGTTGTATAACTTGGCTTCTAGGGATATGCTGTATCAAAACTTGATGTTTTTCTGTTTCAGCAAACGTTGCAGGTTCCATCTTCAGTTTGAATATGTAATGGGGGGGGGGTTGGAAGCCTTGCATAAATCAGGTGCTAAATGGTGAGCGGGATGCAAAGGAGATTATTAGCGTAGCAGGATAAGGATGCTATCCATTTGGTAGTGAGCACATTGCTAAAGAAAAGAGGCGTTGACAAAAAGTTAACGAAGGGCCACATGACAAGAAGAAGAGGGTGAAAAGTTTGTGACCACAATTTTAGCAGATTTGATATAATGAAATCCATGCATGAAAAGCTATGGACAAGATTCCATTCAGAAATATTAAGTATGGGGTTAATCATGCATCCTCACCTGTATGAAATGGATTGTCCTGTTTAGCATGCAAGCGTCAACAAAATCTCCTGTTATTGAAAGCAACTGGAACTTCATAACCACATTATGGTATGTTTTATTTTGTCCAGGAAGCTTATTCTGTGTCAGTTATTCCAAGGAAAATAATGCCAAATACTACCTGAAGTATATCTAGGTAGCTAACAAAGATTTTCAAAATTTAATTTACACATGTGAGTAATATAAATGAGCCAGGATAGCTCAGTCAGTATAGTGACTGGATGACGGGTTTGATCCCTGATGGCAGAGGAATTTCCTCTAGCCTCTGCGTCCGGACCGGCTGTGGGGCCCACCTAGCCGCCTGTCCAGTGGGTACAGGTATCCTTTCCCAGGGGTAAAGTGCAGCCAGGGTGTGATGCTGACCGCCCCCCCCACCTAGTTGTGAGGTCAGGAATTAGTACGAGCTCTCCCCCCAAAAAATGACCTACATGGCATGTAGCGGGACTGTTTTAGTTAAGTAATGTAATATTTCTGATGGAACACATACAGAACTGTATTTTAATAATTGTTGTTATAATATGGGCATTTCTGTATTTCTTCATGATTGTCTGGTGTGACATTCTGTCTATTCTGTGCAGGTGAAGAGAACCTTGGCTCAAAACTTGTCAATCCTAATATTAATGTGGAACACATACTTGTGCCTTTGTGTGTCCAGTGGTATGATCACAGGGGCTTGTTATGGATGTTTTTCTTTTAGGTGGTAGAACTGTATTCCTGAACATTGTGACAGCTCTGATTGTGTCTGCACGGCAGTTTTGTTTATCCCAATTTCATATTTACTTCATTTCGTGATCAGTAGTTTTTTAAATCACTGCAGGTTGTGCTTTTGATATGCGGAGATGCAAGTCAGTGGGTATGATGCATGTTTGTGTGGATGTGCAGTCAATTTTAAGTGACTTCTATCTATTGTGTGTTTCTTAATGTTAAATTTGGGGTGGTCAAATTAGGGACAGATTAAATTATGTATAAAAAAACATGCCTGAATTAATACTATGGGAAAAATTATTTCGCATATAAATTGTAATAGAAATATTACTGTGAACTAAAATACCATAAAATTTGAGAACTTATGTGTTTTATGGAGGTGATTGGTCTGGAATGTTGTGTTGTGTAGTGTTATAGAAATTGACCTATGTTTCAGAGGTGCTTACTGCCTGTATCATCAGGGTGATTGACCATAGCATAGCGCAACATCCTAGAAGCAAGTCGCCTTTTTCTCATTGCCATGAGAATTTGAAATTTTTACTTTTGTATTTTATGTTAGTTTTCATGTTTATATGTAATAAAACATTATTTTACCACTACAACATTATAAAAATAGGTGTGATTGAAGTTAATGATTGTAATTAATAAATACCTTGCATATGTATGTATAATAATGTGTAGACTGTGTTATGGGCAGTTAATATATATTTTGATGATAAATTATGACATATTTTAAGGGTTTGAATTCTCAACACTTTAATTGTAATTTTGGTAGTATGTTCAGTAAGTAAAAGAAATGTACATCATAATTATGTGTCATAAAATAAGAAAAATGAATGTTTGTGGTAGCCAGTTGTTTTATTTTATATCTCAATCTTATTCCGATGGCTTCCATATGTAACTTTAGGCTGTTGTTAACACTGGATTATGGTCAAATGAGAATTTCTTGAATGTACGTCTGCCAACTGATGATAAACATAAATGTACTGAATATATGTCACTAAAATAATTCCAGTAATAATGTATGCTCTACATCACTTCATCCAGTCCACTTGCTGAAGTCCTCTCTTTTGAGTGTCATGTTTACATGTTTTTGATCTGCTATTTCTGTAGTTCAAGACGCAGTTAACTGCACTCTTTCATCTGCGTACTTCCGCAGTGTCGAGTGGGAGGATTATTGAGAAGGATGTTGAAAGCAGTATCCAGCAGAACACGTGGCACAGTGTGCCTTCACATTGTGTATTAAGACAAGTTTGCCATTCATTGTCAATCCTACGGTATTATTAAATTTCATGTCTTGTGTGATCTAATTGATAATATGGATTAAAAATTTATTTATTGCATGCCTGTCATTATTATATTAGTCATGTGTGGCTGTTAAGTAATTTAATCATCAACTAATTTTGTTGGTTTTGCCCTTTGCATAATATAATTTATGCATTGCTATCTCTTGATTGATATTCTTTTACAGAATTTGTATTATAGGCAGTTTCAATAAATAGGTGTCTCGTATCTTGACTTGGTTTGAAGGGTTATTCACCCTGTGGGCTTCTAGTTAGGTATCAAGGCATCAGAGGAATGTACTTCCTCGATATCCAGCCAATATTAATCCCAGAGAAATGGTAGGGTTTTTATAAATTTGAACTTCAACCTCGATTAGGAGAAGAAGAAGAAGATGCCATATGCAGGAAATCCAAGTTTTCTGAATGTGGATGGTACGCATGTTTTACGTTTTTGTTATTTTCTATGACAATCGATTTTGCTGTGTGTAAAAGTTCAGGCTATCCACCATAGATGTCAGCGGTATTGCTTTGCAGTAGGTGCTCGTCCATCCCTGTTTCTGCACAGCCATATTGACATTTGCGGGTGGTTTAAAAGTGTCCCAGTTACTTTTTCTTTGTGTTATTAGTGTTCAGATATTTGATCATGAATTGAAGACTGTATTGAATTGAGAAAGTGGATTCATTAGGTAAGTCTGATCACACTACATATGTGTATACCCACTGTCTTTTGAATTGTCAAACACAAAATACAAATACTTTATAAACATCAATCCTGCCAGTTATGATACTATTTTTAAATATTTGTGGCTTGCAGTTAAAGCTTTTGTCACCATCTTATGCCAGTTATTATACATTACAATCATTAGACTCAAATTGTTCTAACCTAGCTAATCCCCCAAGCCTGTTACAGAATTAGGTTATGTTCATTGTTACTAGAGCCACATTAAGTATTTTGACAGAACTGGTCACTTCATGGTTGTGGACCGAGCCATAATTTTTGTTAACAGACATTTTCTAACACTAAAAATATAATTTTACTCCGAAATGTTTGTACAAGCAGAGAAGTGAAAAAGTTTTCGAATGCATTGTCTAGTGTCTGAATCCATCGGGCGATTTGTCCAAGTGTAAAATCTAACGATGCACAGCTAATTTCAGGCATTACTCTGAATATAAACACATAGTATCTTGTATAAAAATCCATTTATTCTTTTGTTTGATTTATTATTGACGTTAGGTTGTAATTTTTGTTGCAGTAAGTTAACATCAAAGTCTGTAAGATTGAAATATAGATAACAAAATGAAATATACTCGTAAGTGAAATTACGTTTTGGTATACACAGAATTCAAATGAGATATTCAATTTCGCCATAAATATACAAAGTTTCATGAAACATATATGCCATTATTATATTTATTTATTGGGTTGTAAAAGTGAATGTGTGTCGTAATTTTGATACTGGTGTGTGCGTATAAACGGCCTTGAGCTAACAGAACGAGCGCGTTACTGAGAGTTTATGAGACTGGCTCGTCTCAAGGAAACAGTTTCAGCACGAGGACTGATTTAGTGAGACAGATCTGTCAGTTCGTTGTTTTTGCCATCAACTTCGTATTGTCGGGCTGTGGTAAATATTAATATTTTTTTTCGGTTATTTAACTTTCAGAAAATTTCTTCCCCTGATTTTCACAATTCACAGTATTAACTATCACAGGAGAATAATAAAGCATATCTGAAATTTTTTTAATTAAATTCGACATTAATTTCTGCCAAAGAGTCAACGTTGGAACAAGTATTTGGAGTGTGGTGATCATTATATAGGGTTTAATAAGATAAAAAAAAAAAAGCTTTCATATTTTTTCTTGAAATTTCCGTAATACAAATTATAATTTTTTTTCTTAAAATTTCTTGTATCCAGAATCCTGATTACACTCCACATTACAAAGCCATTTTCGAGTAATGAGAAGTTGTTTCCTCTAGTGAATTGAGTTGGAGAGGAAAAGAGCGGCAAAGATATTACAGAGTCAATGACCCGGATATAATTTGAAGATTTGCAGCTTCTCTCGGCCAAGGGAAGGGAATCTAAACCACTATATGTGTTATCCGTTTGCGCAGGAGAGACCGAAAAATGTTAACCCTCGACGCATGTAGCGAGTGAGTTCACAGACTTACTTAACGTAATCGATTTGCGTAACCATTCGAGTAACAGATACGTCACGGGTTTCAGAAATTAATCGTGCGGCTTGTAGTCTTCGTTGCCGGATAATTTCTCCGAAATAAAGAAACATATTACGAAAATTGTATTTTTATTCCCAGTCACACACTCAATTACGCCTAAAACGAAGTAACAACTGTAATTGTTATCTGTGGAATCATTTATCTCGTCCAGGCTCCACGATAGAGCCCTTGGAGATCCCAGCTTTTTAATTAACTCCCTGATTTGTGTCCAGA
>NW_019061373.1:241940-252185 GCF_000696155.1 Zootermopsis nevadensis
GGAGGCAGTATGACCTCTGAAACGTTGGTTAACATCGAATCGCCCTGATGATGGAGGCAGTATGACCTCTGAAACGTTGGTTAACATCGACCAGACTACACAGCGCAATAACCCAGAAGACGGATATCTTAATTATCAGGTTGTAATGTTCAAAGTAGCCAAGGTTTGGTTTTGATTAAGACGGCTGAAGTGTTGTGTTTTCTTTGCGGTACGAACTGAGTTCTTAAGTGTTATTTAGACGAGCTTCGAAAACTCTCTCCCCCACCCAGAAATAAAATGTCTCTCACTTCTCCCCTACAATTTTCTCTTTGTTTCTACTCTTTTATTGCCTTCCTAACTGTATCTCTTTTCGCCTTCGGAGGGTTAAAGCGCTCTTTCTGGAGTTCTGGATGTCTTAAGCGTTGAGCGTGTAGACCGTAAGCAGAGTCCCAAATAGAGTGACGGGCCGTATTGAAGGTGGTCGGGGTTCGGTCGACTGGAATTAGCCTGTCGTAATAAAATAGGCGTGAGATTCTAATAACTCTGATTCTTTAACAAAGTAGCAGAATTTCTCTGTTAACGTGTGCATAAGTTATTTATTATAGTTCTTACTTTCTTTTCTGTCATATTTCTTCATTTTTCTCTCTCTTAGTTCGTTTAATTTATTTAATTACATGTGCTTTCTTTTATCGTGGTTCTCAATAGTAAAACAGCCTTGCAGTTTGTTGGATTTTGTTGTGTGTCGGATATTTGGTTTTATGCGAGTGTGGCGAGTGTGGCACTTGTGCCACTGTCGCTGAGAGCGCCGAGGGGTGGCTGGTTCGGGATCATGTAACACGTACCGCCACCCCGGGCAGCGAACTGCTCACTGTGAGGCCTCAACACGAAATCAGGAACGACCACAGCGAGGCGTCGGTTTGTGATATCAAACAACGCTGTTTCAGGTGTAGAGGTTTGCGAGGCGTCGAATCACATGAAAAGTTGACATTGAATATACAGTGCAAATGTATTCATGGGGCAGAGTGACGTCTTGAGGAGATGGCAGGTTCGGTTAGGTTAGGTTAGGTTAGGTTAGGTTAGGTTAGGTTAGGTTAGGTTAGGTTAGGTTAGGTTAGGTTAGGTTAGGTTAGGTTAACGAAGAGATTCCCACGACTTTGATGGAACTCGAAGGTTCATTACCGTGTCCACGATATCGAGCCTATGAACCCAGTCCACATCCTCACATCCCACTTAAGATCCATTCGAATAGTGTCCTTCCATCTACAACTAGATTTTCCAAGTGGTTCTCTCTCTCTCTCTCGCTTCCGTTTTCAGAACCAGAATTTTGCATGCACTTCTCCTCAATGCGTGCTTCATGTCTCGCTCATCTACTCATTTATTTATGATCCTAATAATATTTGGTGAAGATAACAAATATTTATATAAATATTTTAAACTGTATTGTTAAATCAGCGTAAATATGTTGACAAATTGTTATTAAATAAGGTTTGAAGAGCAGGAATTTATTATTCCCTCTTTTGATATCCTGTTCAGATATTCATCTTAAGAGACTGAGAAAAACTGCAGAGATCCTCAATCGATGTAACTGGTAGCTAGATCGTTTGTAAATCTTGAAAGCTTCTTTTCGTAGCAGCCTGTTGTTTCATTAATAGGCGTAATTTCTTTTGCAAAGGCTATGAAAGTTCTTAGGTCTGTCACGATCCTCGCGTTCGGAAATCGAATTTTACTTTCGTCCGCTCATGCCACTTTTGCACGAAATTGTGTTGTCATGGCGACCTGGTATTCCCCTCGCGCTCTACATCGCTCTGTATGTAACATTAATAAAATAAATGAAGGAACATTTTTACAAATTTACTCTCGGCCAGTGGAGTGACATTTTATTTGACCGCATTAATTTTTCACAAGTCAAATTTACGTCAATAAAAAAAGATAGACTATAAAAAAAGGAGCGATTGTAGTAACGTATTGAGCGACATTACAGTCGGCGGGGGAGGGGGAGGGGGGGAGGTTTCGACATGTGATGCCTACAAATTGCCTTGTGTTGCGGGCAGTATTTTATCAGCTTCTCTTTCGTTTGATGGACTCGCGACGAATGGAGTGGAAAGCAGACAAGACGCTTAATCTGACGTAAGTTAGCTTACACATTCCTACATTTTTTTTTACACACTTGGAATGTCGATCACAAAAATTTTTTGTGTTTATAAAATGAATTGAATAAAGCGTCTCTGAGAGTGATCAGTGAATTTTTACGATAAGTGACGAAGTAATTTTATGTGTTGGTTCAAGGTCGTAGGGTCGATACGTGAATCGAATTTTTTTCTTTGTAAGATATTACATCAGTTTAATTCTGGAGACCGGGTTTAGATGTCGGGGCAGATTTGTGATAGTCGGAAAAATTACAGCAGGCACAGGGGTCCTTCGAGCGTATGTAATTTCCCGGTGGTTTTAACTCAGGCTGCTACTATAGGCCACACCAGCTGACACAAGGATAGGAAAATATTTCTTCTCGGGGTTCCGTATGGAACTCTTTATAAACGACCGCAGCCCTGAAAACCTCGCAAAAAAAATTCTTAAAAAAATATGAAAAATATAAATTATTCGAGTATTGGAAAGGTATACTCTTTGGAGTACACCGAAATTCCAAAGTATTAAAAATATATTAAAATTAGCCGTCAATCACAATATAATATTATTAAAAAAGATTAAAATATCATTTTACGTTCCCTATCGAGTACTCGATTTACATGTGGAACATACACTACATGTTTCGGCTATATATAGCCATCATCAGGTGTTATGTATTTAAACTTTTCACTGAATTACTGATTTTTTACTGATTTTTAATGATTTTTAGTCTTCATTTTTTCTTGTGATGTTCTAGTCCTTTATATTGTTTCTTCATTCGTTGTAGTATCACAGGTCACTAATATGTTTGTATTTCGTAAATGAACAGTGACATAGAAAGTCAGTGAAACATCTGTGTGCTTCAAGGTCATCGTAGCAACGCGCTGAAACGCGACAGACAGATAGACATGGGAGGTCCCGGAAGGCGTTCGTTTATAGTAAATAACAGAAGACAACCTGAGGTCTCAGTTTTAGACGGTTCGTAGAAGCCACTCCTCGCGTCGGACTTCGTCGGACAGGCGAACAGCAGATTTGAGCTGTGACGCCGAGGTGGTTGCATAATTCGGCGGGGTGCCTGACGAACCGTGGCAGATTTGGACCGACAGGAAATCGAAACGGGAGTCGGGGGGTGATTACGAGTGTGTGTGGGGACTCCCCTATAATTGGGTTAGGTTAAGACAGCCAGGCTGTGCTCCTATTAATCTTCCAGCTCACGTCCGTCAAGGGCGCGCTGTTTGTGTCCGCGGACACCCGCCGTTCTGGCTGCTTCAAGAGAGACGGGACCGAAGGCTAAGACGGAGGATCAAAGTGTCTTGTTCTGTCGCTGCTCCGAACGGGCCAAAAAGTTTTCGGTTGCACTTAATTAACGTAGAATATTTGGTATCGCACCCAATACTTCATACTTTTTATCACTTGTTTAACTGGAATTTTTACGAGATGATAATATTGCGTCATATTGTGTTGAATATATACTTGCTCAATTTTATCAGTCTAATCACAATAAAATATTATTATTAAATATTAAAATATTATTACAATTAACATTTAAATATTTAAAATATATTAAAATGATGCTCTCTATCGAAATGTTCGATTTACATTAGAGCATCACCTTTTACACTACATGTTTCGGTTCTAAATGAACCATCTTCAGGTGTAAAATCCATATAAATTTAAATGTAATATCCTACAACAATTTGTACGCTTCGTTACAATTATTCATCACATTGCATCATTAAACTTTAAAGACGCTGCATCAACTGATCACTTCTTTAGTGAGAAGTATAAGGTGACAGGATCATTATGAATTATGAACTGCAAAGTGCATTACGAGAAGGCGTCTGCTGTGTTCTGGTTTATTAAGGTAGGCGTCTTGTCTCAACAGGCTTTGAGTTTTCGTTCAGGAAGGCGTGTGTTCGAGTCCAGATTCGGATAAATTAGGCTGTTTCTATAAAAGAAGGAAGGACCAGACAAGATAACACCTGTCGACAGAATTCGTCACTCGCGGATTCCGCCACCGACGTTAGAGTCTCCTCGGTGGATGGAGATTCCCTTAAGGAGACTTCACATAGTTACGAGAGCAGAATCACATGTTGATTTTTATGCAATGTTCCATTATTTTTGCACGGTTTCAACCAAAATTGTAACGTGTGATATAATTTTTTAAAAAAAATCTCCTTAACGTAGAGATATTCAGTACGACGGAACGAGGGGCCTTGACCCTTGGTCCCACGTTCAGAGTCACGCTCAGCCAAACACTGTGGGATGCTGGGTACAAAGAAACAAACGACAATCAGCAATGGGAAGTCGAGTCGCATTCACGTCACAAACAATTAGGGGCGGATCCCACTGGTTTATTGGCTCTGATTCGATTAGTCGAGGGGTCGGGGGTTCCAAGGGGCCGTGACATCACTGTTGTTTCTCTGATTCACCAGCTGTATCAAGATACTACATGGAAGAACAAATTCGTTTACCACTTAACTTGTCAGTTTTCTTTCTGAAATTACCCATTGGCAGCATTCAGAAATACTCGTCTATGACTTGACGTCTGTAGATGGGGAGTTTTGGATTTGAATCCCAATTTAAATATTTGAGACTTTTTGAAGACGATTTGGCATGTCGTTCATTTGTCGCGTGGCAGCCATGTTGATGGCAAGTCAGCGTCCAGCAGGATGGGCGAAAATCAGATCGTACAGAATTAACCGTGTTAACTCTTCTGTGCTTGAATAATTAATTTGATCGAATGCAGTTCATTCTCTCCCGAGTAAAATCCTTTCCTTCTTTCGATTTTGTCTGTTTTGATTAAATTAGTTCACTTCGAATTTGACAATTGAAATTGAACTGTGAGTCATTCTTTTGTTTTTATTTTCCTTTAAAAATGAACGTAAAACGCGTAAGACTTCATTAATCTTCACGTCAGCGTATGACTGACGTGAGGAAATGGTATATTTTAACCCTTTAAAGCCCATAGTAACTATACGGGTTTCGTATGATTCTCATTGCAAACAGCAATCACTTCCTTAAACACCGTAAATAAATTGGTCTTTGTAATGGTAAAATGTGGTGTTTTCTTTGCGGTACGGACTGGATTCTTAAATAATATTTAGACGAGGTTCGGCTTTAAAGGGCTATGGAGAATATAACCGCTGAGCCACTTAACTTTCCCTGCCGAATAATTATCGGAAATTATAGGACGATAAAATTGTATTTTACTCTGTAGTACAATATTATATTGGACACAGGGGACTAGTTGAAAGACGTAGAAGTACATCGGAGAATAATGAAACTGGTCTTAAGGAAAGAGGATGCCAGGACGTGGACTGGATTCATCTGGCTTAGGATAAGAACTGGTGGTGAGCTGTCTTAAGCACGATAATAAAGTTTTTGGCTTTATAAATGACGAGGAATTTCTTTATTAGATGAGCGTCTGTCAACTTCTCAAGAAGGATTCTTCTCCCTGAAGTTAGTGCAATGTTAGATATATCTCCGAACCATTAAGATGAGAAAGTGTATGTTTTGTGTTATTCATCAACGGGATTGAAGATTTCTGCCTTCTGGGTTGTTGCACTGTGTAGTCTGGTCGATGTTAACCAACGTTTCAGAGGTCATACTGCCTCTGTCATCAGGGCGATTCTTAGTATGAAGATTTCTGTCTTCTGGGTTGTTGCGCTGTGTAGTCTGGTCGATGTTAACCAACGTTTCAGAGGTCATACTGCCTCCGTCATCAGGGCGATGAAGATTTCTGTCTTCTGGGTTGTTGCGCTGTGTAGTCTGGTCGATGTTAACATCGACCAGACTACACAGCGCAACAACCCAGAAGACAGAAACCTTCATACTCACCGTTGTGAAAACCTCAAATCTTACATCAACGGGATTACTGGGTTATAAAATATTAAGAAACTTTCAAAAACAATTTTTCCTAAGGTACTTGAGTCACTCTGCCAGAATCTTAAACGGCTAACGTTGATTTAATTTTAATAGCGGTTTTTCTTTTATACAACACAAGAACACATATTCCATTGCCATATCTCTTGTTTTGTGGTACATTTTCATCACTTCGTCTTCGCCTTAGGCAATATTTAACGTCGTCGCGAATAGAGAAAATACATTCTTATTCGTTTACAAAGACCGTCTTGAACTTGCGTAGACTTATATGAGGACATAGAAAATGTCAGATTTTACAGACTCTTAAAAATAAGTTCCAAAGCGTACAAAGCTCATTGTGATCTTTGTCGCCTCACGGAACGTAACTGGTCCCGTAATGACAATGACAGAACAAGAGAATGACATTTAACTTTTCCATGGCAACCGACATATAGGCAAACATAATTAGTTTATACAGAATTTATAGTAACATATTGCGTGAAGTTGGTATTATTATAACTAGAATTTAATCCCACACATTTTGCAACTGTGAATCTTTAGCGTTATCACTGTCCCTCGTCAGAACAGCTGAACATCACTTTCCTCAGCCGACGAAAGAGTCAGCTTCATCGGCTAATACAATTTTCGTATTTTTATGAAAAGTTAGCTGCATTGGTCCTATACCGTTATATTGCAGTCTTGAACAATAATTAAAATCCGTTCTCTTCACCACACACATCCTCTTTTATCATCGCAAGTTCATTCCCCGGAGTTCATTGTCTTTTTCTCCTTCAAATACTCTGTGAAGGTTATTTATTGTTAGAGATAATTTCGTTTCAAAACAAAACAATCAGATTCTTGTTGGGGCGTCAATTTATTGATTTATTTATTTATAGTGTTCTTCAGAAACCCAAGAAACAAACATTTCTGTTCAAAACTAAAGTTTCGATACGTCCACATCGATTATCGACATCAGGTGGTTATCGATTTATTTAAGCCATTGCGATCATAATAGAAAGTTAAACAGTCTTCTCGCGGGTTGTGAGTCCGAGGGCCTCTGCGTGTTTCTTAGCTTTGAGCCTGAGGTCCGCGATGCTGGAGTTCTTCGAGTGCAGGCGATCTTGGTGGACGGCCGCTAGCGCGGCCAGTCCCAGCGGGTATTGCGGGTGGCAGAACACCAGGGGAGACGAACTGGACGACATGGCTGCCGCTGCAGCAGCGTACTGAAAACAATTAGTCAGTGACGTCATTGCTATACCCAGCGATCCACCGCAGACTGAGATAGAACTGATTCTGTGAATTTTGTTACAGCTGCTCCAGAACGTGAACAAATAATTTTATGTTAGGCCTATTGAAATAGAATAATGCCCGTTAAAGATTCAAGCGAAATTTTCTTTATTTATAAAAAATTAAACAAATAACTAAAAATAAAATTTGAACATACTTAAAAAGATAGTTAATATAAAACCCACCAAAATAAACAAAACAAAAAAAAATATAAAAATATGAAACGAAGCTGAACCCCCGAAACATTTGCAAAAATAAAAATAACATAAAAAAAAGAAACTTTAAATAAATTACACGAATTAAATTCATTTCCCAAAGAACCAGATACCATCAAATACGACTGACATATCACCAACAACAAAATATTATTAATTCTTATAAAACAGCAACTAATATAAATAATTAACTCACTTGAAATCGGGAAACAAAAATAAATAATAAAATTTAGTAAGCAATCTGTAGGCCTAATGGTCACATCATACCTCAGTGAAACATGCTGACGGCCATTAGGCAAAACTTCATAATGAATTACACACCTCTGCATTTATTTTTATATGATAGTGACCTTTAAGGATTCAAACGAGCTCAGTAAGAACTGTAAGATTTAAACGCCTACCCAAAGGAAAAGAAATGTGAGACGCAGTAATCCATCGACGCCAGAGGGGCTCTGCCTTTTGACGCTTGCACAGTTGAACCTGCCGTCCAAACGTAAGCCTTCATAGGACTAGCTTTTGTAAGCATAAATGGGGATATTTTGATTTGTGCAATGACGTGGACTGCTTAAATGATGATAATAAGCGAGTTATTGAAGAAAGACCTGGCCATTACTGGCGATAGAGTAGGCAGACCCTCTCCTTGAAGACAGAAGAACCGATCTGTCGATTGTGGTCTTGCGGGTGATTTCGATGGAACGTATAGCTTCCATCTTCAGGGTTGAATTATCTATGATTGAGATCCCAGTGCCTCTGTTTAACGTGACACCACAACGCGAACGCCTCGGGCGGGCGTAGGCACAGAGCTCACCTGGTGGGCCGCGGTCAGCAGAGCCGGGTCGAACGCCGAGAAAGCGGGGAACGGCAGACGGTCGTACGCCGTGGGGAGCCTCAGAGACGGCACGTTGACGTAGGGCGCCACTCGACACGGCTCCAGGGGCGTCGCTATCGGCGGGCTGTGGCTCGTCAGCATCATTCCGGCGGCTGCAACAGTACGGCCAACTTTGTGAGAGGTTAGGGGATGGAAATGTTTGGTGAGCAGGGAGCAGTGGCGGATCTACCACAATCTTACACTGAACAAACTGGATAGGTGTACTCTTTGGAGTACGCTGACGATTTAAAGTTGTTCTTCATGCCGCAAAAGCTATTGCGTGACAAGAATTTTAATTTGTAGGCTGCTTGTAGTATTTTACTGTAATTAAATTAAGAACGAATACGTGGGAGCAGTGCGTAGAAATGCAGCAATGAGGCAGAGACGTCAACACTATCTTTCCAGGAAATGCCGCGTGGGGATCTCCACGCTCCCTTGGGCATGTGCGTCTTCTCCTTCCTAATTAACAACATGTCGCTGATCCGCAAGTCATAAGTAATGCCTGCAGAACTTAATTACCATGCAGTTTGCCACGAAAACCAGTTTGGTAGAAATGAATGTCTTCTCTTTAATAAATTAGTTTCTTAGATGTCTGCCTTCCGGGCTGTAGCGCCGTGTAATCTGGCAGAAGTTTACCAACGTTTCGGAGGTCCTTGTTTGCCTTAATCATCCATCAGAGCGACGAGACTCATCGCCCTGATGATGGAGGCAGCTAGAAACAAGTGAAACGTTGGTAAACTGCACCAACCCAGAAGACAGTCATTTTCGTACTCACCGCCATGAGAATTTCAAAATCTTAATCGACAGTCCGAGAAAAGGATGGAAGGATCCTGTTCATATGGACCTGTCGTCAGACAGAACACTAAATAAAAAATACTAAAATTTGTCAACAAATTCCTATTTTCCATAAATTCGGCCTACAGCAACGGATACTGGCCGCATTTATAGTGTTTCTTGCTGAATATTTATGGGACAGAAAAATATTTCGAAAAAAAAAAAAGAATACAGAAAAATCAATAAATATTTTCCGTATTCTTGCTTTTTTTTTCGAATAAAACTAAACGAAAAAGATTTTGAAGCTGTGCAATCTCATAATTCGGGAACCGATGGAATTGTTCTGATAACGCTTTATACACTTTATACTGGAGGTCCATGCTTGTCCGTCCTCCTGTTTTCCACTGTTATAATAGAACTCCAGCAGTTAACACTCGCGAATTGAACACCCAGAGGCGATGACCCGAACGATCGTGAAAGAATTGTTACGCTATTCGTACGTTTCTGCATCTGCGTGGCTCTGACAGACGTAGGTGTCACGTGATTCTTCTCTGGGCTGATCGAGCGTCTTTTACGTTAGGGGGCCGTGAGCGTATATAAATCAAGGCCATGAAAAACTGGGGTGAAGCCACAGACATAGGGCAAGTTTCATCATCTAGACAAACGTCTGACGAAGGGGTAAAGAGTGTAGGGTGAAGGATATTTTAAATTTGATTATATTGACTAGAGTCATTCACTTTACAAAGTGAAAATTTGTTACACATAGGAAGTTTAGAAAATTACGTAACTGCTTTCAACAGCTGTGTTCCTCATTAATTAGGAAAATTATGCGTTCATTGTCAGTGTACGTGTGAACCCTCCGTTAATAAATTTTGCAGTAATGTGCTGACTTTCATGAAACTTGCTATAAATGTCTTGTTAAACAATTAAAATAAATATCTTATTAACTACGTTTTAAATGTAACAGTGGAGTGAAGCCGAGTTTTCGAAGTTAAGGACTGTAAGCTGTACGAGGTGCGATCGGAAAGTTTCAAGACTGCGCGTATAAAAACCCGTACACTTATCTCAGGTATTAAATTCATCCATCACCCTCGAAGTAGTTCCCCTGGGAGTGAACACAACGATCCCAGCGCC
>NW_019061373.1:261675-278093 GCF_000696155.1 Zootermopsis nevadensis
GGCCCCACACAATCGTCCTTTTGTAATGAGATTTTTCTCCACCAATGTAACGAGATTTTTTTAGACTCGGGGTCTTTTTATGTGAAAATGTTACAGTGGGAAAAAAAAGGGGGAGAATATTTTTTTTTATTTCAATCGTAGTTCTCGTTTTCGGTTTTATTCGCAAAATCTCCTTCGCAGTGGATGTAGTGTAATGCGGGACTGCGGACCTAATTGAAAAGACGGTAGGAGTTTCGTGTTTTAAACTTTATTAAAAATCATTTAATATGAAAAGTTTTTGATGGTTATTTTCATCTCTTTTATTCCCCCCCCTTAAAGTATGGATCCAGTAAATGAATGAAGCCTTAAAATTAGTTTACAGAAACTTCACAAATGTTTTGTATTTAATTACTGATTAATTAAAACTTTAAACTGTTTTATTTGGTAACGCTGAATTCTCATCGCACATATCGGTCGAACGTAAATAAATTATTCTTTACACAAGGCACGATACAAGATTTTATGTCTGTACGAGCCTAACATCTTCGAGTTTGTTGCTAATTGGCCTGGTAGGAGTTTGAATCATTAATGAAACATTGTGAAACAAAATGGACGTTATTTTATATAAACAGTGTTCTCCTGACGTAGTGTGGTAATGATGAAATAATTAAAAGTGTATTTTAAAAGGTTCTAAATTCGTCAGCAATAAGACAAAAAGGAATGCTCGCATTATTAGGCCTTTACTAGTCTAGCGGTTAGAACGCTGGTCTTGTAATCCTGGGGTCTCGGGTTCGATTCCCGGCGGTGCCCGAATTTATAACTTGTGTTGGGCAAGGCCGTGGTCTAGGCAACACGGAGTTTTCCTCCGTGGCATCCCAACAATTACCCCATTCACACACAGAAGAAGGCAATGGCAAACCACTTCTCGATCATCTGCCAAGAACTTATATGAACAGGTCCCAGTCCGAGAAAAGGATGGAAGGATCCTGGTCATATGGACCTGTCGTCAGACAGAACACTAAAAATAAAAATAAAAAAATTTCAGGACACTTGCTGTTGTAAAAATACCACACCAAGTTTTACCATCGACACAAGTATACAGTTAAAAACATGAAATAATTTTAAAATGTCATTGTTTCAGTAGTCACAACGTTCTCTAAGGGCCATCGTTGCACGATCATTTTTACCTGTCTTTTAAGTAGCCCTGTGCCATACTATAAACAATGTGAGAAATCAGATTGTAAGTAATATCGATTATTCTATCGACTAATTTGAGATGTAAATGTGTTATTCTCTTCATACGTCTGTGTAATGGAGTTCACTAAAGCTTCGTCATGCAAATTTGAATGTGATAACAGACTCCATCTCATCCTATGGCTGGGGGTGCTTCATACCCCGATACTGTGGCGCTATCTCGAGTTAAGAAAACGCAATTAATTAATGAAGTGAAGTGCGCTTCTCTCCGCCAGGGAGAGTATAAAAAATACATAAAACGTAAACGCGGACTCTGAAGGTTGCAGTGAGTTTGGGGATAGAAGGGCCCCTTAGGGAGGTATTAGACCCGACATCACCCGTATTTAACGTAATGTAATGGAGAAATAGGGTGAAGGTGGGGGGAAGGCTGTATCCTTCTTGGTCTTGGTATGAATCCCAGATTAATTTAATTCCATTACGTTAATGAAGATACAAAATAGACTCGGGTAGAGGCTTTATTCCTCAGGAGCGGTGTTAGCGCATCAGAGCTTCGTCTTTTCCTCACACCGCTGACTCCAAAGCCTGCTCTCAATCTGAACGATCCAACATGGCGCGTCTAGGTCAGAGGTTAGGAAAATACTGTGCGATAATCTAAATAATCGCTTCGTCACGAGAAAAGTCGATAGTCGATAGTCGATGGTACAGAAGCTCACGCGAAACTCACATATGACATTCTTCGTCGATATCCTGATCGAGTTCAAATCACGTATTTTAACTTTTTTTAATATTATCTTTTTAAAATAGTATTAAAATATATTAAAAATTATTATCTTTTGTTCCGTATCGAGTACTCGATACGGAACAAAAGATAATAATTTTTAATATATTTTAATACTATTTTAAATAAAATCACAATATGACGCACCTACAATATCTTATTATCTTTTTAACTGAATTGATTTAAAAAAAAAAGTAAATCTTTGGTGAGGGGTGGACAGGTGGGATTAAGAACATTTTTTTTAGCATCCCTTACCGGAGAAATCGGACATCTCGGATCTTAAACATGTAATATCTGATTTATTGATTTTATTTCGAATCCTTGACTTATACTGCGGGTTACGCGTGATATAACTCTCAGGCCGTCGCACGAGCTTTGCCAATCAACCGGTCGTTATGCGGGGATTTGAATCTCTTGTTCCCTTACGATAAATGTTAAAACAGTGAAACTCAGGGGGCCGAAGATTAACCTCGTATCTTTTTGGGAGCTTCAACATACTCACTAAATCGTAAATTTAATTTAAAAAAAAATAATTATAAATTTCTTAAATATGATATTGCGTGATGGTAACCATCAGTTTTGGGTCCACTGATTAAACACACCCTTGCCTAAACGTACAGTTATCCGTATTCACCAATAGTACAATTTGTTGATGGTCTGTTCAAAGTAGATATATAATAATTTGTATATTTCAACCGAATTAATCCTTCTAGGGATATAAAGGACCCCCTTTCTCGGCTATGAGCCAAATAATTACTGGCACAGATATCTGATATAGTAAAATTGCTCGCTTACAGTAAATTCTTGGGTGACCTCTCACGAATAGCTGTAATATATATTCTTAGCTAAGTTGTAAATGTGGTAAAGTTTTTACTGAAAATTGAAGGCAAGGCGTATATGCACATATCCTAAGCGTTTATTTATAACTTTAATAATCCTGCATAATATGTTAGAAGTAAGTTTAATGTTTAAGCTTAAATAGTTGTTATTACAACTCACTAAACGTTGTCACTGTTGGAGGGAAATTGTTAACGAACGTGCGATATAGATCTCGTTATAGCTGTTAATTAATACAAAAATGTGAGGAGGCCTTGGGTTTCAGTGGAAATAATTGTAGATCCATTTATTGATAAATAAGAATATTTAAAATAAATTTTCGGAAAATATATCCTTAAACAGAGAACGTAGAATGACCTGATCTTTAATTTCTCAACTCTGAGCTATTAAAGCCGAGGTTCTGACGACTTGAGGTTGTCACGAAGAAAAACGAAGAACCAAATATAATTGTAGGCCCTACCGCTTAAAATTAGAAGTAAAACAGTCGAAGGTATTTTAAGAAGACGCGCTAATCACGTAATTATTAAGACGGTTTCTATATTTTACGCAATGAAGGAGAAAGAAAGTTGTGAATTTCAAACGGGTTTATTTTGTGTTGGGCAAGGCCGTGGTCTAAGCAACACGGAGTTTTCCTCCGTGGCATCCCAACAATTACTCCATTCACACACAGAAGAAGGCAATGGCAAACCACTTCTGGATCATCTGCCAAGAACGTATATGAACAGGTCCCAGACCGAGAAAATGATGGAAGGATCCTGTTCATATGGACCTGGCGTCAGACAGAACACTAAATAAATAAAAAATAAGACGTTGTATTTATGTGAGTCCGCAAGTAGACCTCATCCCAAGCGAACATCCTGTTTAATTTGCGTTTTAATATTATCCTTGCCGTCTACGTCATCTCAGTTTTGTCTTTTGGCTATAATTATTTCTATAGGCTGCTAGCTTGTCCCGGCATATTTTATAATTCTTTTGTTGTTCTATTTTGTTACATTGCTATTCTAACGATGATTTTAACGCAATAAAAAATAAAATTAAGTTAAAAGTTTCGTTCCCCTGTAACTAAGAATATCAAAACAACTGAGAAATTAAAGCAGCTTGCTTTTGTAAGCGTCATTTCATATTCTGTTTAGTGTGAGCTACCTGTAATATTATATGCTGCATAAAAATCTCTTTCGCGTTATTATTCTTCTTCTTTTTTTCTCTCTCGCATGTCGTAACAAAACGCAAACATCTGGTATACGTTTGTCGGTTTATAAAGTTAACCTGATTGGCTGACAGTATTAGCACGTCACATGTATGCTTATGGAGATGAATCCGCTGGGGAATTTCTCTACGTCGTGTTTCATCGTGCAGGAGGGTGAGGGCTTCAGTTTGTAGAATCTAATGAACCGTGTGTACGTTGTTCGGTTTATACATATGTACAAAGCGAGCAGCAGAGAGGAGACCATGCATGCGTATATGCAGCATACGGCATGAACCCCCACGCCCCACCCCCTTGTGCCAGACGCGGTGACAACATGGAAATCCGTATCTAATGCATGAACACCGCGGACCCTCTCATCCGAATTGGATTACTCTGATGCTGTCATTTCGGTACAGTCGCGGCATATCGGACCCCACGCAAGACACGGCAATCAGGTTCATACGTAGCATTGATTCTTAATCAGTTTTCGACAGAATAGAGCTCATATAAGAGGAAATGAAAGTTTTCAAATAATTTCCAGTGGACGGCCGCCGGGTTTGTGGCTAGGACGTGGATTTTTCGCGACTTGTCTATTCACAATTTAAAATTTAAAATTAAGATAATTAAAATATCATGTGATGTTCCTTATCGAAACATTCGATTTACAGTTAGAACATCTTTTTCTTACGACATGTTTCGGTTCTTAAATGAACCACCTTCAGGTGTATAAAAATTAAAATTATATAAACTTAAAACTTAATAGTAATTTCTTATAATGCAACTTTTTTATACTTGTTTATCAGTTAATAGTGACGTTCACTTCCAGATTCCAACTTGTAATTTTTGTAAAAATTGATCCTTAGAAATATTTTTCAAACATTTTTGAAAATATTTAAAGCCTCAGTATTCCTTCAAAATTAATATTTATCCAAATTTCTTCCGCTATTGTTTTATATTAAACAGAATAGCAGATGTAAGTAAGATTAACCTTGAATTATTCTATTTGTTTTTATGTTTGTTAGCTTAATGGGCTAGGTATTTCAAAAACCTGTTACTTTCGACCTGATATACGCGTCTTAAATGTAATTATTAACTTTCATTCACAGTCTTTGCCGTATGTTCTGTTTTTCTAGAATATTCCTACGTTGTATTTTCCTAAGTTCAACTCTGATATCGAAATCAGATTCTGATATGCGATGGTCGATGTCCAGTTTCTTACGCTTGAAGACTGCCCCTGGAAACTTTCTCGGGTGCCAGGAGACAAATAACCATGAGCTGTACTCGTTAATAAATAACATCGCTACACCAAACACCCAGAAGGCCACGACATTCATGGCCTCCTCTAACAAAACCAAAGGACGCAGAAGTATTTTGTTAAGCGCTGCACTGGGAAAGCGTGGAGTTTATTTCGATCTTTTCAGCGACCTCGTGAACGGAAATCCTCCTTTCCAGATCCTCAGAAAACTGTCTTCCCGCGGTTGTAGCCTGTTCTGATTCAGTTCTGAACACGAATAGGCTTTGGTTACTCTTATAAACACTAATGAGCTGATATTCGTAAATCACGTTCTTGAGAAAGGGCCTCTTATGTAGGATCTAAGCACAGTGGTTATTTATTATGTAGTATTTTAACTATTTGAACCCGAAGCTCGTCTAAATAATATTTAAGAATTCAGTCCGTACCGCGAAGAAAACACAACACCTCACCATTACAAGGATCGTCTGGTTAACGCTGTTTAAGGAAATAATCGCTGTTTACAGTGAGAATCCTTGAGAGACTTGCAGGCTTTGAGCTGTTGAAGACGCTATTAATGAGATGCTGGGAAGTGTCGTAATATAGAAACTCAAAAATTATCAACACCTCTTTTATAATTAATTCGTTGCTAGATATTTTATTTTAAGGTAATACAGCACTTTCAGATTACCTGCGAATCGACGTCTGATCTCATCTATGGGCCAAATATGCCTATTAAGTAGCCTATATTGAGAAAGAAACTTTCAATTGCAAGAAATTGACAAATTTAGCTATCTTTTGCCTTAAACTCCGCTGAGTAGTGGAATCCTCGGTTCGAAGTTTGGAGGAAATCTATCACATAAAGTTAACGGAGCCCAACTGCCCAGAATTCTGTTCTTAAGCTTAGAAACTTTATGATTAATCAAACACAAATCTCAATTGGTGTATGACCTTCGATATTTTCGTACCTGATTTGCTCTCCTCTCTGACAATCAGCATGGTTTTGTTTCCTCCGGCGTTTAAAACTCCGGGTCCATCCTCTGGTCCAGGTTCCGGGCTCCGAGGTTCGGTTCCGGGTGAGTTGAGTAGCAGTGGGTTCCCGCTACTTCCGGGCGACGATCTGGAGTCATCGGGATCCACGATGGGTGAGACGGAAGACCCCCGGCTCGGGAGTGGTTCACCCCCGGTCGTGTCGGGACAGGGGGACACGGGTGACGGATTCTTCTGTGGCCCCGACGACACGACTGAGGGGACCGATGAGCCCCATTCGGGGTGAGCTGCTTGTGAGACCGTCTCGTCCACGTTGCTACCACTGCGATTACCCGCGCAACGCCCAGGTTCGAATGATTTTGAAACGAACTGAGTCAGTTGCTCCATCTGATCACGAAATTTTTTGAAGAAAAAAAAAGACTTACAAATTGACTGTTTGTTTCTCAATAAAATGGATTATCCTCATTGTTTACGCAGGCCTACGTAAGATTTTCTCCAGTCACTTGTTAACAGTTTGTAAGATGATTCATTGTTACTGTCGTCTGGAAACGGGGATTTCTTTATATTCTTTTATCTCACTTATGTATCATCATCGTTGGAAAATTAACACAAACCCACAATTTGCGTCACTGTTAGCAAATCTGTGTACCTCTGCAGTAACACTTAACTCTTGAATGTGTTTGTCAGTTAACAAAATTAAGTTGTCGCCTTTAAACTTAATTTTATTATCACTTAACAATTCTTACTTTAAGGATAGGCTTATTCGCTTTTGGTTTAATTCGTAAGTGATATTCTCAGAATTAATAGCCTATTAATTTTCTCAAATTAAGAATTAGTTCAACTTAATTTGTTTACATAATTTAGTGTAAAACTTTTGCTGGAATGTCCGATATTTGAAGAGATATTATCGCCATAGAATTTACGAGAATACGAGATAAATCGATATACTTGATTCATAACACATGGATTGCGATTCAGAATCAATAAATCGATACAGAGCTTGTAATCGAACGAATCGATTTTCAACGTACACATATGAGATGATAAAAAAAACACCTTTTAACACCACATTATATGTTTTATTTTTTTAAATGAAGTTCCCCCAATGACTTGAGTTCACATTATAATTATTGAAATTAAGTTATCTTCGGTTTATTAAAATTACTCCTTATTACAAAAATCCACGACTTCGTGATGTCACCAACATTTAGGTTTAACGCACTACACCACAGTCAATACCAACACTACATTTGACAATTTCCGCTTACGTCTTAAAACTTTGTAACATCTCTCGTCGCCATGGCTAAATTGTTACGGGTCCATCCTATCGGGAAGGAGGGAGGGGAGAATGCTCGCGCATCTCGAAGGGGGCGTGCATACCAGAAGATCCCTCCCAGAGAGTATATATAAATGGTTTCAACCTCATTGGTGGAGCTCCTAACTCAGAGTACTGGAGCGAAGGGGTTTTAGAGTGGGGAGGACTTGATATAATGACAGTGCGTTCAGTTCACGAGTAAACATATGCAAAGTGGAGAGAGACAGGGAATGAGTGTTTTAAATTGTCAAAATTGGAAGGGATCAGGTTATCATATTGATATTGATGACTCTGTAATTATATGGACTGCTGTGTCAGGCAGGTGTCTGCGATGGTTCTCAGCGGAACAGCCGCGTAAGTCTCATTCCAAAGACTAGATTGTCAGCTCACAGTACCCATGGAAATTACTTAAAAATGGGGTTATTATCAAAATGGTGATATCATAGCTATTTAATTTGTTCCTATCAACTGATAGGACTGTAAGGAAAACATTTTTAGTTGTTAGTTAAATCACGGAGCAGAGTCCTGCTATCTTGAGAAGCTTGTTGTAGCTCAACTGTTCAGTTTTGATGATGTGATCACAATATCCCGCAACTGGATACAGATTTGAACCAGTTGAATTAAATCTGCACTCCCACACCAAAAAAAAATTATTTTTTGAATTTCGTATTTACGAAATCTTGCAATCGAGTTTTAAGCAGTAGTCAAACCAATGCAGTCCTCAAAAATTTTTTTTTTATAAGTTGTGTTTGATAGACTGTTGTTCTCGTAGGTCTATAACCCGTGAAATGAACTCTCTTCTCAAGGTTTCCGCCCCAAAAATATACTCGCATTTCTCATTTCCCTCATGAAAAGTCGGTCACTACGAGAGCCCGCTCAAAATGTAGGTTACAGATTGAACGACGTGTAACTATTTTTTGAATGATAATTCGTTCAAGAGAGTTATAAGCCTGTACTGACGACACTTTTGTCTGAAACATTGGGCCCCTTCATCCTCGCTTTTAATAGGGCCCACCTCCCCTCCTATTAAGTGTCTTTTACTTTAAGCCTCGAGAAGTACCCAGGTATTGACGCGAAGGCTTCTGCCTCCAGACAGGGGAGTAACAAACCGTCTTAATTGAGTGTTAATTAATTAAAATGGTCTTGTCTTTCAGTTCACCTACAAACCTCATCTTCCTCTGTTACTAAGCCTTTCAGCAAAACTTGACGTAACTAAAATGTCCGGAGGAATATTAAATTAAGAATCAGGGGTGTAACAAATGTGGCGTATGAACTGGAAATTGTCCTGCAGACCTAATTGTAATTTATAAAGCAGGATGTTTTATTTAAGCCATTTTCAAGCTTACTTTTGAAAGACCAATGGAGTTCCTGGCTGAACTTTCTTTCCTGTTCCGTGTTAGCCCATAGTTAAATAACGTGACTTCACTTTATAATCTAGCAATAAAACACAGGGCAATGATCCAACACACACTGAAAAGAGAGTCATCTATTTATTTATTTAGTGTTCTGTCTGACGACAGGTCCATATGAACAGGATCCTTCCATCCTTTTCTCGGACTGGGACCTGTTCATATACGTTCTTGGCAGATGATCCAGAAGTGGTTTGCCATTGCCTTCTTCTGTGTGTGAATGGAGTATTTGTTGGGATGCCACGGAGGAAAACTCCGTGTTGCCTAGACCACGGCCTTGCCCAACACAAGTTATAAATTCGGGCACCGCCGGGAATCGAACCCGAGACCCCAGGATTACAAGGCCAGCGTTCTAACCGCTAGACCACCGTGGCATCTTGTCATTGTAAGGGTCTGAAATTAATATTATGTGCCCCCTCCCCCAAGCGACCTGGATGGCGTGTGGCGGGACTGCTTTACCTTTTTACTGTCTGAAATAGACAGTCTATTACAATTTGAAACTGAGTATCCCTACTCTTAGAAGTAAGTTAAACCTTTGTTTTATAATTTCGTCTTCTGTTTGTGTGCCAGTTGGGACGCATCAGAATTTGAGCCGGTATTAGCCCATTTCACGTTGCAATTAATTAGAAGGCTAATTAGTAAAATGGAAATATCTCGTTGAGGGCCTGGCTCTGATCGTAAAGCGCTGCTTCTAGAATATTACACGCTTAAAATAAACAGAGCTAAGTCGGAAATATGGATTTAATATGTCAAAAAAAAAGAGAATAGAATTGTTATGAGGCGTAGGCGTAGACAACATTGTTCTCAAGCCATCCATTCTACTTATTACCTTCGCTTTGTCTTGCAAGCTGTCTCGTGTTTCCAAGCTTTCGACTATATTTTTATATGCATTTTTCAAGTCCTCCACATGTTCTTTAAGCCTAATAATGTTTTTGAAGAGAACATATTATGTAATTTCATCCTGTCTCCTTTTACTTTTTCCGAGTTGGGTATTTTCAATCCTGTTTCAACCTTCATCAGTTATTTATAATAATTAATGATGTTTTAAGACTCGTGTTATCGAATTTACTGATGACTGCCACCACGCTGTTGCTTCTGCAGCGAAGTCGATCCCACTCTGAACGAGAAATCGTGTCTGTCATTCGATTTTCTCGATAGTGGGTAGAAGGAGATAAACGCGCAGCGAGAGTTTTCTAAACGAAAATTCTGCTGAATCACTGAAGTGAGCTCCATGGAAGGCGTGAATTTGAAACGAGAGGATTTGAAACAAGTTTCTGAAGTTGAAACCAAGGAAACCCTCGGGGGTGTCTGACGGGCGGGTTATCGCGCTGGGGGCCGAGCTCCAGGATTACGACGTGCTATGTGTTCGCACGTCGTATTAGAACATGAATTTCGATGGAAACAGTATTATGAATCATAAGCGATTTTATGATACGCGAGAGGAAGCCTGACTGATAGCTGATTGGTTCATCTCTCACTTCCTGATGACGTCACATCAGCTTCCATATTCAGTGATATTTAAAGCAGTTCTGTGACTGCCCTTTTAAAAATTTCAGAATTCGAAAATTGGAAACAAATATTGGATTTGAGGTTTTCACGGCGGTGATTACGAAAATTGCTTGTCTTCTTGGTTGTCAGCGCCGTGTATCCTGGTAGATGTTTGTCGACGTTTCGGAGGTGATTTCTGCCTCCATCATCAGGGCGATGGTAAACTTCTATCAGACTACGCGGGGCAATAACTCAGAAGACAGCCGTCTTCAGTGAAATATTATTTATGTAGATAACTCAGTGATTTTAGTTTATACGTTATACGTTCTTTCGTGTCCCCTCCACGTGTTCACTTCGTGTCCATCATGCGAGAAGACGGAGTGGCGTGAATATGGCTCAGAGCCGGACCCTGATGTTCAATTCATATGAAGATCAGCTCTCACCATCTCTCATGTCGCAATTTCTCGACGCAGCCGTAAACTTTGCAGAAAAGAAAAGTCCAGAATGCGATATAAAACTGGTTTACAGTGCCATCTATTTCATGTCTACTTGCGTTTAATATCGTAAGAATGTAATGTCCACTTATCGACAACTCAGTGACCGATTGTCGTCTCCTGTCCTCAAAATGCCGATTAATTTTGTATTCAAATAAACGAAAAATACGTCAGGTCTCATTGTCAGTTCGTTTAAATCGCTATTTCAGAAACATGAAAAGAAATAATTGAAAAAAAATATGTTTGCAATAAGATATAGGTTTTTCTTTATTTACAAAGTTTTTACAATTTGATATGTGCCAGTTCTAAGATCCCTTTCATTTTAAAATTCAATAAAAGCCAACTTCATACAAATATAATTTATAGGCTAGACCAGTGGTATTCAACCTGGGGTACGCGAAGACATCTTAAGGGGTACGTGAAAATTTAAAAAAATATATTATTTTATGATAAACACTGAATAATCAGTAATGTAATTTGTTTAATTTATTTTAAATGTAGATTATATACTATGTATAACTTGAATTATACACCAACAACTTTGGGGGGGTACAAAATTGAAGAGAAATTATATCTGGGGGTACGCGAACGAAAAAGGTTGAATACCACTGGCCTAGACTGTATAAAAATCTTATGAGATGGGTTAAATAAAATTCAATAGATGAAACAGGCTTAGATATATTTTTATGTTATGTTTTAGTGAATTGATTATTATGAGAGGTCGGGTTTGTCCAGACGTTCAATATCCGTAACTGTTGATTGAATTTCGAGAAAATTTGATATTGAAGGTCCACGTTAAAACTTGTCGAGCAAATTTCACGTCTTCCCGTGACGGTTGAACATAAAGACTGTACCTAAAACCTAATTTTACGCACGAAAATGTCGATTTTACTCTTACTAATGAGTCATTGGCGGTATTAATGTTATTATTTCTACTGTAATTTTTACTCTATTAGTATTTTTATTGCGTTATTGATTTGCTATTATAGCCACTTAATCGTCTTCTGTGTGGAGCATTTGCATTCAAATACATTTGGATATTTTGTATTATGTAGTGACAAGAAGTTGAATAAAAGTGCATTATGAGGAGTTACATTTTATTTCAAATCTAAAACTTCTTGACGATGGTGAAGAGTCAATTGAATAAAAATTTTCTTGGATATTATCCATCGTCTAGTAACTAAAATATAAAACGTAAAACGACGTTTCGGAGATGGGACTCTATCGGAGATAGGGATTAGCTCTATCTAGTGGTGGTGAAGAGTCAATTGAATAAAAATTTTCTTGGATATTATCCATCGTCTAGTAAATATAAAACGTAAAACGACGTTTCGGAGAAACATTTTATTTACTCTCAATTTTAAGCATGATCAGATCAGAGAACATGAGATGGGGGGGACATGAGAAACGAATACAAAAGTTTGGTCGGGAAGCCTGAAGGGAAGCGACCACGCGGGGGATAATATTAAAAACGAATCTTGGGAAAATAGAGTGGGAACACTTAGACTGGGTTAATCTGGCTCGGGATAGGGACCGGCGACTTTCTGTTGCGGGTTGCATAAAAGCCGGGGGCTTTCTTGGTTAGCGTGGCGACTTTCAGCTCGTATTGTACCTTGTTCCGGGCAGTGATCGATTCTTTGCGAAAGATGGACACCCCTGCCTTTTCTCACTTTCCCCTTTTATCCGCCTCCCGCGTTGCTTCTTGGATGATTCGATTTGATTTAGAAATTTGTTGAAGACTTCGAGAAGTGGCCACTTCTCCCAAACGTATAAAGTTCCAATGTGACTGTTATGGGCCCATAAAACGCGGAAGATGCGTTGTTTGGCCAAGGAGTGGCATTGGGTCAGTGGGGAGCGGCCCAAGGCTGTAGTGCCGCGAGTCAACTCAGAAACGCGCCTTCGAGAGCCGAAGGTTTTTATGGTAAAAGCCTTTGTCAGATATTTAAGTATGTCAGCGCTGAGAGTTCCTTCCAGGCAACAAATTGTCTCTTACATATTTTCGTGGTAGGATTTCATTTCCATGGATACGAAGCCTTGGATTGAAAGTTTCAGTTAACAAAATACGACAAGAGATTTTCTTTTCTTTTCTCTTGGTATCAATCACCAAGTATCGAAACAACTCGTATTAAAAGTGGCCTGTGTTTTGTATAGCCTAATGAAGGAACGCTGGCCTTGTAATCCTGGGGTCTCTGGTTCGATTCCCGGCGGTGCCCGAATTTATAACTTGTGTTGGGCAAGGCCGTGGTCTAGGCAACACGGAGTTTTCCTCCGTGGCATCCCAACAATTACTCCATTCACACACAGAAGAAGGCAAGGGCAAACCACTTCTGGATCATCTGCCAAGAACGTATATGAACAGGGCCCAGTCCGAGAAAAAGAGGGAAGGATCCTGTTCATATGGACCTGTCGTCACACAGAACACTAAATAAATAAATAAAAAAATATACTATATACACGTACATACGTATTTTTGCAACGAACTCAGCGGTGCGCTTATTTAAAACGAGTCGTCGTGTCGAGAGTGTTGCCTATGTGCTAATGTGGCAGTGTGCGGAAAACAAACACTATTATTGTGAGTAACAAAGAACAGAGATTTATGTAGCGTACCGCAGTAAGAGACAGGCGTATACTGTACATGAATAGGTGGTGGGTCTGCCGTAAACACGCGAATTACTCATACCAGTGACAAGCGCTTGGCATCAGTGTCCGGTCTTGACTGAATAGGGTGTGTGAATACAACGTGAAAAAGCTGCCGTTATGACACAGGCCTGTAACGCCACTGACGCATCTGGTCGAGAGGGCCTGGTTATGGAACGTTCCTCCAACAGAGTTGGCCATAGCGGAAGGAGCAGTAGTAGATCTTCATTACGAGGCTGACCTCCTGCATTCTACGCCTCTGTAACGGACAGAGAGAACTACGTATCAGAGAGGGCCATGATTCATCCTTGCGATTTACAGCCAGCGCCTGGCTATAATTAAAGTCGCAGTGTTTCTACCTCCCATTTTGAAATTCGCGAATTTCGACCCATTCACAGTGTGTTCCGGATTTACAGCCACTCGACAGATCTAATAAAGAAATTGTAGAGCGTTCATTGCCAATCCATATATATCTCCCTGATGATGGAAGAAAGGATAGGTTCCGAAACTTTCGGTTTTACTGTTCGCGGCTGATGGACCGAGAGGAGAGCTTCGGGTTGCATAATTGAAAGTTTTATTTACTTTACGAACAAAAGAGCGAAGCACACAGCAAGGCCTTCTGTTAATTCAGCAGGCAAGAGATATCCAGGAAGACCAAAGAACAGATGGAGAGAAGAATTTTAGTGTAGGCCCCAATTAATCAGAATCTTACAATCGTGTCAGTGTTCACGTATTACGTGAAGCTTTGAGCTTAGAGCGAACGAATTATTCCATCAAGTTCGCAATGAGTTACGGCAAAACGTTATCTAAACTCAGAGTTAGCTGTAAAACATTAGTTTTTATTTTATTTAACGACTGTGTTTCAACTGCGGAGGTTAAGTATCGTAGAATGTGAAAGGTTGTATGGACATCAATGATGAACACGCAAGAGACTATTGAAATTCGTCTCAGATTTGAGATGAAGATATCGATTCTTGTCTTATTACGCCTCGTAGTCTTATAGACTGCCAGCGTTTCGAAGGAACGTACCGCCTCCACCTTCGGGTTAACCTACAGGCATGAGACTCAGTCCGAGAAGGAATTTCAGCCAGAGACATGATGAGGGTAACGACGAGAGATTTTAAGACTGTCAGCACAGGAAACTTTTCGTAGATTTATCCTGACGACAAACGCGCCGAGACATTAATGTAATTTAACACTCGTAACTAAGCCCACCTTCCTTCGGATTTGTGTAATCAAATTAAAATAATGATACCCCCCCCCCACAACATCGTCCCTTTTTCGACCTGGGGAAGACGCGGGATTATTTTATACGTTCCGTTTGCCTTCATAACCTGGCAGAACGACTCGCTCTCCGGATGCTTCCGTTAAACTAACTGGAAGGGATCTAATTTGCGACTAATTCCAGGCATGGAACCGGTTTTAATTGCAAGTACAAATGTTCTTGCCTCATTTAACCTTCATTTTGTGGGATTTCTGTCCAGCGAAAAGGAGAAATATATAACAGGTTTTAGTATGACGGATGCTCGTGAAAAAAGTTTCAGTTTTGAAGTCAAGCGTTGATTTAAAATCATTGCACGGCACGTAACTCCATTGTTACAATTCAACAATCACATTACACTTCTTGATTTATTCAGATGCTTCTCTGTTAATCCTATTTATACTGTTTAACAACGCACTGTTTTTGTTATGGGATTTACTGGAGGTGGTGTAAGAAGGTTCTATTATGAGATAGTATAGTTGCGTCATATTGTGATATTAATTAAAATAATTATTATATTTGTTTACCGTCAAATCACAATAAAATAGTAAGATAAGATAATTAAAATGATTAAAATATCATCTTACGTTCCATATCGAGCATTCGATTTACATCGATGTAAATCGAATGCTCGATATGGAACATAAGATGATATTTTAATCATTTTAATTATAACAATTATTTATTTTAATCCGTCTTATCACAATATTTAAAATTTCTTATAATTAAGATACTAAAATATCATTGATGTTCCATATCGATTGATCGATTTACATTATACATTATCATAATAATTATTTTAAGGTGCTATTAGTGTCGTTCCGGTTCATACGAGGGCTTCGTGAGAATTTCGTCATCACTAAAAAATGTTGCAGTTTTTAATTTTTGCGTGTGTGTTTCTCGCTCTCTTCGTTTGTTTGTTGATTTGTCATCATATAGAGCAGACGCGGTAACACATCTGACTTTGGATTCACAAACGCTGGGTTCAGATCTCTGCCAGGACACCGATTATCTTGATCATGTTTTTTTTTGTAGTTTTCCTCAGACGTTCCAGCATTTCCAAGTTACAGTTCTCATGGGCCGAACCATTTGGAAGCGTAAATGATATGATAATATTAAAACGATGTGAAATAATTAAATTCGCACAGAACAGTGTCCAGTGGTTCCATAAAACGCTGAGAATGTCTTGACCAGCTAAGCGACTGTCACTTGTGTGGAGTTCGTGTTGAGGGCAGCACTGCGCCATATCCGGTTTGCATTTGTATTGATCGTGTCGCAGTAACTAGAAAGCTGGCGGGAATTAATTAACTACGGCTTATTGCTGTGCTGTATAATTCAGTGAAACAACACACACGTGGGATGTAACTAGCCAGCACGTTCACGGGAGAAATGAAGACAGACGGCAGTGTCTCTGCTCCTGGTGCACGAAGAATGCCCCTAAGAGAGGGGGGGGGGGCAGGTGGAGCCCTTCCAAAAACGATTGGCGTCTGTCCTTGCTGATTAGCGAAATTTGGTTAACACCTGAAGGGAACATTTGTCGACTATGTGTGGATTAGAGCAGTGGTATTCAACCATTTTTGTTCGCGTACCCCCAGATATAATTTCTCTTCAATTTTGAA
>NW_019061378.1:0-18160 GCF_000696155.1 Zootermopsis nevadensis
TAATCCATTTCAGAGAGTGACGTTCTTCGTACGAAGTAACACTTCTCTAAGTGCGTTCGTAGCACCTACCCTCTGGTGTCCGTGCACCCAGAAACTAATTTCAGCTCAGTGACTCGCAAATCGAGTTCCGGAGCTACTAACCTAATTGAGATTTCTCAGGCTTTCTCTGTCCTTGGAGGAAAACGATGGCATACCAGCGCCTTAAACGAGACCGTAACATTTACCCCGAAGTGCGATCCCCGTCATAATTTACATGTAACTAGCTTTCTGAGTGCGGTCAATAAATTGTATGAACAGAGGAAAACTTTCCCAGGAATCTTAGGAGTTACTCCATTTTCATTTAAGCTACTGGCTAACCTTGAAAATGTATTAACCTAACGTAAACGTAATACTTACCACATCGGCTTCTTCGTAAGTCTTTATTTTATTAGTCCCAATATCTGCTTTGATACCGAATATCGTCGATTTAATATTGTGGTTTTTCAAAATCCGTCCAGATGAATGCTGGGATGTCACTGCATCCGAATGGATGAGGGCTATTTGCATTAATTTCTAATTCGTCACGTGGTACCATCAAGCCCCTGCCACTCTGTAACATTCGGTGCAATTCCTAAGCCTAAAACGTTCTTAAAATGCTCACAGAGGCCTTTAAGACATGGAGACGTATAGTTCCTTGTCTTGACATGATTATATTTCTTTGACTTTATTACGTTGCTAAAAAATGCGAAGGTTTTTCATCAACATCGCCGCCTGCTTCAAGTTGAAGACCAATTTTACTGTCCCTCGTAAGGAAAAGTCTATTGCCATGTTGGTCTCCCTGTAATTGTGGTTTGTAATTCAATCGACTTTCTTTTGCAAACTGCAACTCTGGCGGAAGGGAGGGATATATCTCCCGTCAGGTCTGGTCGCCACACCGCGGTTGCGCTGTCTAGAAAACTCATAGTATTTAATCAAATCATCTTGTGAATTTTCTTTCCCATTCTGGTAAAACGTATTTAATTGTGTTCCTCCGTCTGCGAGCTATTTATCTTTTGGTCTAAGATCTTAAGAACCTCCTCTTAGTCTGGTTCCTGTTGGTCCAGATTTCAGAACTACCGTTTATCATGGGTACCGTCGTCACTTTATAAAAATGTAATTCTGACGTTTTAACATAACGATTCTAATTTGATCTGTGATCGCAATAAATGCACAATTTTGATGGGTCGTAGCACCGTGCACTGTGGTAGGCGATTACCGACTTCTCAGAGGCGCTTGTTAACTTTATCATCAGGAAGTATCGCCCTGATGATGGAGGCAGTAAGTACCTCCGAAACACCGGTGAACTTCAATCAGACAGAACGGCGAAAGAACCCAGAGTAATTGATGATTGTTGAAGTGATATTTATTCAACACGAGTTGACGTTTCATTTGGAATTTGACGGAGAACAAATATGATGTGCGAACTTTGGGGTTAACTGATTATGTAGGCGCACGAAATAGCACTAACGCTTTCAGAGAACTTTCCTAAGCTCATCCAGAACTGTGATAGGGTGAGGTCAGGAGGGTAATCAGCGTACATGTAAGTGTTATGGGAGGTGATTATTTACTAAATAATGGGTATAAACGGGGGTTTCGGAAAGATTTGTGGACAATCTCTTCAACAGATAAAATTCTAATGAATAATTGAATTTTGCTCTGTGACTTGGCATTAGAAATTAAAGTTTTGTCGTCATGGTTAAATACAAGGCTATGAGTCTGTGTAATTAGGTTCAGTCTCCGCGCCTTCTTGTCCCATTTCCACCAGTTACGAGACGTCGCGTGGTCCAGAGCATCATAATTCGTTGCTCTCTGTACGTCACAAACGAAACTGACTGGTTCCTCTGTGGTCCCAGCATCCCTCTCTAGGATGGACCGGCTTTTCTGCCCACCCAGTGTAACGCGAGTCAGAGAAGGAAGTCGCTAATTAATTACAGGTCTGTATACATGCAGGTTATGTGTAATGCCGTTGCTAGGACGAGTCGTAGCTTTGTGACTACACTGAATCAACTCTGCTCGTACAATAAGTAGGAATGCGCGTTCCTCTTAACATGGCCTACCTGAGGTCTGTTTCGATTATGTCGCTGTAAAACTATTTATATTGCAAAAAACAATTCAACGCTTATCTGTGGCGGGACTTAACCAGGGCTGTGGAGTTGGAGTCGATAAAAATGTATCGACTCCGACTTCGATATAAAATCTTAAGAACAATTTCTATACCGAGTGTGCCGCAGGCGGCCTAACGCTTAGGGAGATTCAACGACGCTTTGAGTCACGTGGTGTGGGAAAAATGCTTTGTAACTTTGCCTCCGGTAACTTAAGAACACAAACTGTCTACAAATCAACTGATTTCTGCAATAAACATTAGACGTATATTTAAATATAGGTTATAAGTCTAAAAAGTAGGATGATGATTCAGGTGGTGGTGATGAAATCTCTTATGGAGCTATTTAACATTTTCGTAGGTTTACACTAATTAATAAATTGAGATTTTATGAAGGAGTCGACTCTACAGCTCTGGATATAACATCTGTGAAAGCCACCAGCGCGGTTTGCCTTCCACGTCCACGCTCTGACCAGGCTCGTGGAACTTCCGCTCTGTGAGTACCCAGAACTCTCGTTTGCATTTTGTGTGTTCCGTTAACGCTGTCATGGGCGTGACGTATCTCTGTGTGTTTCAGGCTTGAAGTAAGCTGGCTCCTCGCCAGTTTATTGGATGGGTTTTCAGGTTTGGCTGCCTTAATGACAAGCCCTGTGTATTTGTCTCGTTTTTCGGCGTTTTTAAAAGTTTGGCTCGAGCGGCAAAATTGGGCTATATTTTACGGAAGGGTGCAATTTTTGTAGCATTGCCAACAGATCGTGAATATAACGAAATTTAAATGATCTTTATTCGTGAGATGGTTATTATACTTTGCTTTTGTGGTCTTGATAAGTGGCCATTATTCTGAAGAAGGAAAATAGATCGAATATTTACACGGTTAACATTTTCGTAGAATCTGAGGTTTATGAAACATTTGAACACAGGACCTCGAGTTGGACTGAAACAAGCAGTTTAGACGAGGAGAAACGAAAGTTCCTCTGCTGTCTCTTGAATGACCGAGATACATATTTGAGTATAATATTAAAGTAGACATGACAGAGGTGTACTGGACATTTGCGATCTTTTTGTGATAATCCTCGTTTTAAAACAACAGAGAACACAAAAATTCTGTTGAAATGCAGCGAATTTGGTTGCTATTTTATTCTTAGTTCTGAATGTAAAACTTTTATGATACTTCACGAGTAGTAAAGTTCTCGACAGTTTTCTTTATTACATAAAAGGCTGTTTTATGATGTGGGCGTATGTAATTTCTTGAGCTCACGGACGAACTGGGCGGGGATTTCGTTGGGAAAATGTTGGAAGTGTGTAATATTTAGTCATAATTAATATTTATTGGTAGTGTTGTCTTGTAATGACAAGTAATAGAAACATTGATTTGTTTAAAACTTTTTAGATTCATATTACAGAATACAGAAGGTAATAGTTTCGTGTGTGTTTGTTTGTAACGTCGTTAAATTTATACTGGCATGTGGGAGGGATTTGAAGAGATCCCAGAAACAATAATAAATGAAAATATAGAAACGGGAAGGAGTAAAGATGATAAAAGATTAAGGTACATTTTATCTCGTTTGCTTTCAGTCGTGTGTTTAAACTATTTCTTTTTTTTTGAAAAAAACTTGGAGCGTTCTGATCACAGTGAAAATGTTTATATGAAGTTCGTGTAGCCTGGTAATGCTTACAGAAAGCTTGTTTATTGTGAGTTGAGACTATAGTTTACAAATCGTGTATAGTGATAATATTTATGTGAGGTTGGAATTTGAGACAGATTTTGCATGGAAACACGATAATTAGCTACAAGTTAAGATTCTAAATAATCTGTTGTAGTATGTTACCTTTGACGACTTAGTAAATGTGTACATTTTTTTTGAAACAAATTGGTTTTAAAGACATGTTCTTGACGTTACTCTGACAAGATCGGAAATCATTCTTGCCTCTTCGGTAATTCTTCCAGAGATGACCAAAGGTTAATGTGATACGAGGTCCCGTCTTTACGCAGCTGTGGGATCCATCGTTTTTCAAAAACAGAACAGAAGTTTGGACGAGCTTATGAGGTGTTCATTGCCTACGATGGAGCTCTAACAATTCCTAAACACTAATAATAACTCTGAGTTAAGCTGTGTGTGTGCGTGATTATGTAAATCTGAAGAATGAGAAATCTACGTTAGCGAAGTTCCTATTATCTTCAGTGTACGAGTTATCGCTCGAGACAAACTGCAATGCCTGAACATATTAATCGGAAACAATAAATAAAATTTGTTCAGTCCATATTCTTTCTAATGGTACGACATTTATTCCAGTTTTTTCTTGTGTTACTTTTGTTCATTTTCTGTGTCTGTTGATAGCTTCAATTTCTTACCTCAGTCCTCCCGGATTATCCGCGTGATACATGGGTTTGGGAATTTTGTCCCAGTGTTGAATCTGTCTTTGGCTCCTAAAGCTCCATTTGCAGCAATGCGCAGGCGCCGGTTGGCTGACTGAGTCGTGTCCGTATGTCCAGGGTAGTGACGTCACTGGATCAACGCTTTTCTTCCATACGTAGTTCTCGCTTCAACAGCAGTTTTTTTTAAAGCACGTCTGAAGTTCGAAAACATTTGTGTTGGCGCATGCGCGTGAGGCCTGTACTAATAGAAAAACTGATGAAAATAGTTTGGAAATTGAACTTACGAGGAGAATTGCATTTTATACGCAGTTATATTATGGACACAATGAGGATAACTGCGAAGAATCGAATATTTAAACATAATAACTTTATAAAATTACGTAAATAATGGAAGTAACGTGTATAAATGTGGCGAACGGCACCAAAGTTAGGTTAGGTTGTATGTAGGGAATAGAAATTCGGTAAGACGTTTGAAGAGACGATTGTAATTGAAGGTGCGTGGTGTACACGGACGCACCGAAGAGACTTTATTTCGACGGCGTGGCAAAGTTATGAATTATTGATCGACGTCTCTCTGAAAATGGGAAAATCGTCTCCTCTCCCCGAATTTCCCACCTCTTACCACCGCGGGCGTCAAAGCATAATTTCTTCAGATGTTAGAACTCCTTAGTAAGCCATCTGAAACTAAACCAAGATATTAAAGTTATTTCACTTTCAAATCGTTTTACGAGGACGCTTGCAGCATAGTCCTTCTTGAGAAGCTGATAGTCGCCCATTCAGTAAACATATTCCACGCCTTTAGTGGAACTTGAAGGTTTATTTTGGTGTTCACAAAAGCCCCACGACGCAGTAGTGCTGAAATATGAATTACCTGTTTGTAATTTTCGCAATTCGTACCATATATCTGTGCTACTCATTATGCGTAGAAGAATATAAGGATGAGATAGATACATTAGGTGGACATTAATTTATTGGGCTGAACAGATTTAGAGTAGTCCACGTTAGTGGGTTATCAATTAGTGATGTATAAAGTACTCAGTATTATGGACGTGAAAGAAAGGCGATAAAATATCCATTTAACACCGTGGATTATTTTTTATATTTTTAGTGATGCGAATGTAAATTTTCAGACCACTGAATGAACATAAAAATTACGCTGAACACATCTACATAATACCCGAAAATATATGAGTGGATGGTCGGTGGTTACCCAAAAAAGTTCCCATTATTTTAAACTGGGACAAACTCGGTAAAAAAATATCATACCAGTGATTAATTATACGAGTTCATCAGACCTTATTAACGTATAATTAGTTTATACAAATTCAGGACACCTGTTGCCGATATATGGCTTTGACCCAACAATTAACATCTGTAATTAAATTTTAAGTTAATATTGGAATATATGGAATTTATTAAAGCTGGTGTCTTGCTCGCTCATACACTCTGTCCAAAAACATGGACACTCATTTAGTGAATGAAATAAATATATTTTAATAAAGTAAACAATTACATACGTCGGAATTGGCACTTAGTGAATTAGCGAATCTGGTCAGAAGGCGTACGAATTTTATTGGTTGGCATCAGAACGACCACATAGACACTGCACCTTAACGTTTGTGTCTTCAGTGACTGCGCTGTTTTCAGGTTAGGTGGACAGACAGACAGACTGATAAATGCATGAGTAGGTGGATGCATGGGTGGTCAGACTGTCGGGCATGCAGATAAACAGGTAGACCCGATAATTACGTAAAGTCTTGCAGCTAAGCATGAAATGCCACCTGCTCTCCTTATGTACGACGTGCGGAGTTGTATCCCGGTCGGTCCTAATGGTACAACGCTTAATCACACGATAAAATTCTCCTTTCCTGTTGCCTGGTACTCGGTGTATATTTAAAGCCATTCAGCTGTATATTTTTATTAAGATGTGTTATATTTATCATAAAACTCTTTGTGCCCAAGAAGACGGAAATGCGATTTGTGTACATAAAAATGCGCAAGAAACTATTGTTTATTGGCAACTCTCCTCTGCACGCGTTGGAAATTCTGCAAAGCGACACTCGGCAATCACGTGTTCGTTCTGAAGAAGAAAGATGAATGAATTGTGTGGTCTGGAAAGGGAACGTGCCCTTTGTGGCAGGATTCTTCTTGAGAAGCTTGTATGGCCCCTCATCTGTCGAAGAAATCTGTGGCTTTTATGGAAACTGAATGTTTACTATTATCTTCTCACGAATCAAGCAAAGATTTCTGTTCTCACCTAGACGAAATCTGCCCTCACACTCTCACCGTAGTTGATAACCAATTAAAATTACATACATTTTAATATGATTCAAGATGATACAGAATTATTTTCCAGCTTCTGAAAACATTGTCATCGGCATGTGAATTAACGTGGATGATTATGGGGGTTGCGTTAGGGTGTACTCTGTAGGCTGAATTGTATGAGCCTTCAAATCGACTCGCCATTTATGTCGCGCTCAAAACAGCTTTGGTCGACAGCCGCGGGTATTCGACGCTCGTTATTTGCAAGCGAATCATCTGATGATTCTCTCTCCCGTTTGTTCTCAGCGTTAAAAAATATTGCGACTACACGTTTTGACGATTGGTGGGTCTTCGAGTGAGGAGCTGACAGAGAAGCGATGTTGTTCCGCCTGAACTGGGGCTTGCTACGTCGTGCGCATGCGTGTCTAGGGAGCCTCAATTCGCGACTCTACTCTAGTCATCACTGTGCAACATTTCGCCACCAGCGAACGGCTTCTGTTTCTTCAGAATAAGACTGCGTAGGCTTGGAGCTCCCTAACGAAAGTCGCTTTTAGGTTAAACACGTCGCATCTCTTACTCCGTGAATTGCGATGCTCACATTTTATACGACAGAGGACTCTGCTGTACTGTGAAGTACTATTGAGGAATTTTACAACTGTAGTTCAAGGTTCGATATTTATTGTCTTGGCAATATACACAGAGCATCGTTCGACTTTGTTTGCTCTCTCTAACAGATTTTATGGGGCCCTGCGTTGCCAGCCATCTGGTCCACACTATTCCGCCCCAACAGATCCTTACTTTGTTGTCAAATTGATGTTCGCAAGTCTTTATGGACTGTTAGGAGTACAAATATGTGACGACTTTCATTTTATAGGTGGAAAGTTAATTACCTACGAACAGTGTTGACAAGTTGTTCATGATAATTTCAATAAATTTTCAGTGGAACTTGTTTAAACAAATTAATAATAAATACTAAAAGAATAAACTTATAGTACGAAGTACAAAGTTGTTTTGTTAATAGGGACATGGATTCAGAGTGTCAGACTGTCATACTAAGTTCTTTTCGACGTTGCATCAGCAGACGTTTCGTGCCCTAATTGACGTATTCGCTAAATGAAAACTTTCCGCCTACTGAAGTCGTGTCTGTCCTGGTTTCTGTCCACCGCGGGGGGCGTGTTGGAATGTACTTCGGTGATGAAACTTACCCTCACGTTTTGCTCATTGTGAGGTCAGCGAGGTCACGGTCCTGTAAGTCCGTGCATGTTAGATTCAAAGCCCATTTGAAGCACGTAGAAAACCTGCAATATAAATTAAAAACAAAACATTTGCAGTGTGAAATTTTCCCATTTGTATCCCACCATCGTGTGTTGAACAGGAGGAAAGAGACAATTAGGAAGACCTAGACGTGGGTGGGGGAACTTAGAGGTGTAAGACAGAGTGTTGTAAACTGGATTCATCTAGCTCAGTATCGGAGCATGTGGCGGGCTCTAGTGGACAGGGTACTGAACCTTCGGGTTCCATAAAATGTTGGGAATTTCTTGCGACTGTTAGTGTTTCAACTGGCAGTTTATACGGACAAATCGGTGCATACAGAGTGTGTCCAAAGTAGCTTGACCTTTCAAATTCACGCATGTACACTTATTGTTAGAGAAATCGTTCTTTGTAAATTTTATAATTGGACGTAAAAGTTATCGAAGTTCCATTTCATGTGATATAAAACCGGTTTCGAAAATATAACTACATTTCATGGGTTTTTTTTCTATAACGTGAGACGCGAGTAAAGTATTTAATTAAATTTACCATAAAACCAGGATATCTGCAGCTGTGGTCAAAGTGGATGAATTTCAAACGAAACGATAAGAGTATGAAAATTAAGAATTCTGAGCGCAGATAAATGATCCCGCTTGTCTCATTGTGGTTTCTGCCTTGCATTTTCTTGTTCGAGTCGCCTGTAAATGAGAATCTTCGCGGTGGTACCCAGAATTAATAATAGGGTAGGCTGTACCACGTTGCTCTGTCAAGTTCCATACGCATCCTCGTTTATTTTCGAGAGCTGTAATTACAACAAGTAGCCGAGAGAGCGCGCAGTGAACGCTGGAACTCAGTCCACAGACCAGGGGACGCGTTCCAGTCCATCTTATTATCTCTCTTGTGATTCAATATTCGTGCGCTCTGTGCAGAGGCCATTGGCGGGGAAGGGGTTAGGTTAGGTTGCATTCTACACGAGTGGAAGTCGAGAAGTGCACAGTCGTCTCAATGTATTATAAAAGTTCTCCTCCTATTTCCCGATAAATTCTAAAAATAAAACGTTCCAGGAATCTGTTTGTGCCCGTGATTGAGAGCCAATTCTGACTCGCCGAAACCAAAACCCACTTGGCTTATCTGAAAAATTAAATTTTGGTAGTAAAATGTCAACAACGAAATCCTGCGTGGATTTGTATAATAAAAGAAGGAATGATATCTCACCAGGCGTCCTTGAATCAAATCCTGGAGTATATATTTCTTACTGATGCTGTACGTACCTACAGTTTTGAGTCTTTCTGCAGTAAATGTTTACTTTTACACGAAATCCATGCAACAGACTTCTTAAAAAAATACATCCAATTACGAAGTCATATATAAAATTTTCTGACATGTAAGTATTTTACGTTTAGGTATTTGTCACTCTGTATCAGGCCTCAGGCTTAAGAACCACCCTTTGTCAGCTGTCAGTAACTGATTTTTTAACATATACGCTCCGTGCTGTGAGTACCAGGGACCCACAGTAAATCAACATATATTTCTATACCTACTCAGTTTAAATAAATGACTTTACTTCTGTTTGTTCAGCACTACGAGTAGATTAGTTTTCTTGGAAGACGTGACTGTTCTGAAACATTGCAGTTCTATTAAAAAATTGTTTTAGAAGCTTAAATAAGCTCCCTAGAATTTTACATAGATTTTTGCCTCGTACTCCAATAGTCGATTAGACTGTAAATATCCCAGAAATAAGCAATACACAAATTATTATATTGTTTAATCATCTGTGTGTCACGGATTGTTGAAGTGTGTGTATTGTTTGTCTAAAATGTAAAGTGCTAAATGCTAAGTATAGAACGCGCATTTCACAAATGGTTTACCCACTCGAAGTAAATTGCGATATTTCGTCTAACCAACTGGACTGGTGTAGTAATGCCCACTCTCTATTATGTGCACAAAGAATATTAAGTGGTGTCAACTGGGCTTTGTTGAATGATGCTCTGTGACCATGTGCATAGACGTCGATGGATCAGGTCTTACTGACGTTAAACAAAACGCCTCGACTCGTATAAACAGCAAATGATACTCACCTAAAATAACTCATCAGTCTTGTTGTGGTGCTTATTGTAAAATGCAAATATTCATGTTTGTTCCAATCCTGTAATTACTTCCTCGTGGACAAAACAATGAAGTCTCATTAAATGATTTTTTTTGGTCATTATACGAACAATATCAGCATTAATTTTATGATTACTTTTCCATTGTAATTGTGTTTTATAGATGACCACGGGATGTACCACAAACTTAACAATAAATACTTACAACTTTGCATAGCGAATTGTTAGTAAAACGTGTTTAATTAGTTCTGTTTGAAATCTGTGTTGATAATTTCACAATTTAATGTCGCAGTTGTCTGTTATCACTGAATTTAAGCTGAAATGTAGATTTTTTGGAAGGTCTAGATGTTTGATGTTGTTATTGAAATCATTTGACGTGATTTCTTGTGGAAAACACATGGATTGAAAATATTTATATAATTTATAAAGAAATAAATAGCCGAAGACAACTGTCTTCTGGGTTGTTGTGCCTTGAAAACCTCAAATCATAAAAAATAAACAGCCAATTACTATTGTAAAAGTGATTAGTGTATTCATACTTTTGCAATTCGTTTAATTTAATTTTTTTTTTAAACTATTTTTTATTTTCATTACCAGTTCTACTTCGTTTTCAGTAGGTCTGTAGTTCGGTTCTCAGGTACGCAGACAGCGGGCTTTATAAAGAGGCTTAGTGATTTATTTACTCTCTCAAGGAAAGGTTGCTACTTCTTCGTTAAACACCCCCCCCCAACGCTGTGTCGTTGACAAAGAGTCGCTACCTATTTCCTTTGAGTGCGTAAATTCCAGGCAGAGAAGCCAGTCGACAGTTAATTAATCTAAAATTAGACATGTTCTATATAATTAAAACGCCCGAAGACTTAGTAGTTGTAAATTCCGGGAAAGCCGTGTACGGTAATATACCCCGGAATATGGACAATCTCCAAAATAATAACAGAACTATGAATTATTAATCAATGCCACGGGACTTCAGACAACTCTGATGTTAATTAACTTGTCTTTTATACTCTGATATTTAAACACATGATAGTGTCTTAAATTTAAGCAAGGATAACGCACTGTCCCGTCAAATGACCAGGTTAGAGATACGAATCGGTACCACCATTTCCAGAAATAGCAGCTTGTATGACAGTCTTTATGAAGCTAGATCGTGAGTACGAGATTTTTTTTAACTGGAATGTCACAGGCAGATTGGGCGACATCCAAATTCCAAAACAAAACACCTTTCTTTTTGCGAACCGCCTTTGCTGCGGGAGAGAAATACATTGTGGGCGCAAAATAGCTCTACGCTGTAAGAATGACTCAGAAAATGCACTCGGTTTATTAAATATCGTTTTAGACAAAGTATCTTGCGACATGGAATATAATTTCGTTCATCTGTTCCAAATAAACATTGCATTTGAGACCACGTTTTACAGTGAAGAACCAATTGATCTGTTTAATGTTTGAACATTTGCTGTTGAGCAGCTCCAATCTAAAAGACAGATATGATTCGATTTACTTCTCTATGTTTGTTGATAGTTTAGTATTTAAAAATTATCTCCGACCAATAGGCTTACAGCTTATTATTCACATGACAGAAAACATAGATGGGAAGATAAATATATGTAGTCACCCGTTTGGGTGGGCCTTAAGAAAATCTCGAAGTTGGTATACATTTTTCCCTGAGCGTTACTGCTGAATATCAGGTTTTCCTGGTGTCTGTGTTGCTTTAAAGCAGGCGTCGAGACTGTTTTATAGTTTTAAATGAGTGTGCCAGCTGCTAATTACATTATACCAGAGTTTCTCAACCTATGGTACGCGTACTAATGGTGGTACACGATCCAATGTTGAGTGGTACTCGAACTAAGTCAGAAAATCAAATGATGATATTAACATAAATAAGTTTTCCCAGAACCCATTTTGTTAGTGGTACATTTAAATTTAGAATTAGTGGTAAGCCAGCGAAAAAGGGTGAGAATCCCTGCATTAGATAGTTGTCGCAATTGGCAGTGCTTAATGTGTACACAGTTGTTATCTCATTCGTCTGTAGTGGACTTCAAATAATCAGTGGTAATTTCGCTTGCAATACTTTGTAATAACGCATTTCAATTCGAGTCAACCTGTACACAGGACAGCACAACGAACATCCATGGCTTAGGTAGGATTCGAACCCACGGTCCCAGCGACCAAGCAGCACTGCGGACCCCTTATCACTATCTTTGCAAGTAATACTGCACCTAAAACCATTCACTTATGTTAGCGCGAGTGATTTTTTTAAGCTTTAAATATAAACAGTATCATGCAAAAAAACTGGCCGAAATAATTCTTAACTGAGTTTTTGTAAATATTTATAAATCAGAAACGTGTCTATGGAAGATTGAAGTATAACCAGTTTGCGTAATTTCCTCCTAACCATGTCCTTTTACTGTAATATGTGACTTCATTTCAGAAAGTAAACTAGCATATTATTTCGCTGTCCATGCATAGATATTTTTTTGTCATCTGGATTTTTCTCTGATTCTTAGAAAAATTTATTGATTTATCTTCATCCGTTTTGTTAATTCTCGTCCGTGTCCTCAATTTTGATTTTAGTCACGAAATTCCTGTGGCTTTAAGTACAGCAGCGACTTGTACGCTTTTTCACTCAGAACATATTTACCGCATGAAGACAACATTTGGATAAACACCGCAGTCACGTGTGACTTGCACGGGAAACCATTTACATTTTAAAGATTACACAGTTTCTTGAATCTCAAGTAATAACATAGGATTTTGTCAGTTACACGCACCGTCTTTTCTCATCCCATTCCAATGGGCGTTACGGAGTGTTTGGTTGTCATTTGCAGTTCTTCTGGAGCGAATCGCTCCTTCCCTTTCAAATTTCACGGTCAGTGGACTGTCTCATTTCAGTCGATAGTGGAAGAACGGAATTGTAAACGTAGTCTCGATAGTCCATTGGCAACAGCTGGCACCTATCATAGCAGTAGCCACTCGCACAAATAGAGTCGGAAGTTTCCTTGGAGAGATGTGGTTGGTTTCCAGCCTCTTGTAATAGTCTACGTAACCCTGCAGATGAATTTTTTTACACTGTTGGGAAATAAATAAGAAATCTCTGCCCTGCTTTCCTGATTTTAGAAATGTACCAGGCTTACATAGTCTTTGCTGCATTGGAATATAATTTTAAAATCGCTTTAGTGTGGCGAATTAATTTTGAGTCTGGCATGTAGAGCATGGCTTCATTTGTCAAACTCTGGATAAAAACGAGGCTTGAGAAAGTCTTTGTATTTGTTAGCACGTTGTTGGATGGTGGAGTAGAAGTATTTTACGTCAACCGCCTAATACCCATAATACGTGCATATTTTTATCGCCGCTATGAACTACGTGCTTTAAATCACAAATAACAGACGCTTGGCTGAAAAGGAGAAGATTTTGGTACTAGAAAGTGCTCCTCATTTAGTACGACATAAATAAACATAAATGTGGGCTGGCCCTGAAAAGTCCACGAAACGAAATATTCTGGACAGCGTGCTCTGCACGTCATCCGCGGTTACTGCCTTCATTGAGGTTATGTTACAGAAGAACGCTGTGTTGTCGCCATCTGTGAGTCAGTTCTGCAAGAGTCACACACCTCCCCTTCGATAATTAGAACACGTGTAATTTTGATGGTGCAACTTCAGTAATTTCCAAGTTTAAACTCTAGTGTTCAAAAGGCACTGGAATGGGATGCGCTCTTTATGATTATACTACAAAGTTTTCATAGGAAGGCAGATCTTCTTCTCAGTCATAAAACAGAGAAGTAAAATAATAAACTGAAAGATTTGATTAAGGAGGTTATGAGTTTTAGCTATTATTTCAACATTTGGTGATTCGATTATGGGTTACTTAATGGACGCTGCATCGACTAAGTAATCTGTCGTGGCGTGGTGTTGTCTTACTGTCTGAAAATCCTGGGAAATAATTAAAATATTCAGAAAACCCTGTTAGACTCATTGACATAAGGCTTGCCAGGCTGCAGACAGGTTTGTCAGAAATGACCTTTCTGTTTTCTGTTAAATACAGTGTAGTGGTCACCACTGGCTGCTACTTGGTGGTTTTTATTCTTAGCGGCCATTACAATAATTCCCCGGAAGAGGCAGCCCGCTTTGACTTTCGAGGCCCTCGACTGCCTTCTCAAGTCAGTCCGGTTGCCGTGCCAACCGGCGTGTCGTCTCCCACTAGCCGGCCACCTATTGTGCCGGTCATTTCTAGGTTCATTCTAGATACTCCCTGCACCAACTGCACTTCCCACATGATCAGACCTGGGATTCGAACTTTCATGTGACCAAATTTTGTATCAAAGGGACAAACCTCGACTTGCTTTCGTAACAATCTTAGCAAGAGCGTCTGATGGAGTGTTTCGCCTGAACCTAGCAAACCTTCATGCCTTTGATGCTGTTGTTGATTTCCTGTACTTCCGGACCACTGAATGACAACTTAAGAGGTTATGCGCTACCATGTACCTAAGATGCCAATTACAATAAAATTACAATATCAAGTTTACTGATTTAAACTGTATAAAAATAAATATTACCAGGAGATTTGTACCCAAAATGTTTATTTCGAGTCTCATTATTACAAGACTCAAATGGCCAAAAAGGGAATGAATGTAATTATTGTCCAAAACGTATTTCCCGATTTCGTAAACCGGAGATAGAGTTCGCTTACGTGTGAGCTTGAAGTAAGGTGCCACATAATTGCCTCAGTGAGCAATTCCCACCTTGAACACCTGCTACTGACAGAGGACTGTCTGTTCATATCAGCCAATCACGACGTCCGAGGTTCAAGGCAGAGACATTGTCTGATGACGGGGATTGTACTTAACACATCGGCAGTCTTAGCGCTTGATAGAATCTCGATCTCTTCCCTCGTAATTAACTTTTACAAAAGCGATCAAAACTTTGTTAAAAAAACAATTGGAAATTTTAAGTCTTCTAGTTCCCCTAATAATTTCCAAAATAAATTGTATCATCGAGTTTCAATAAATCGGAGAACACGGCTTCTCTAAATTTGCATGTACTACAGAATGTCAGGTTGAGAAAAGTTTAAAATTTAAAAGCACGAATTTCGTCTTAATAATATTTTAAAAAGGCAGTTCATTCCTCAAATGAAACAACGTGTCTCAACTATAACGATCAACTGATTTATTTTAAGATACACAAACGCCTAAATGCAGTGTTATGAATGTTAAAGTAAGTGGTACATAGAGTAACTACTGTGCTTCATAGAGTTGAAATAAATCTATAGACTCTAATGTGATCTATATTTTATATTATCTATATATGGAATTCTTCTAGACCATCTTTTTCGTAGAGAATGAATAGATTATGAATATTGGTTTAATATTTATATAATCTAAATTCTTTCAGCACGTTTTACATCTGAAATATGCGGTCGTAGGTTTAGACCTCCACATCACAGGTTATTCTAATGATTAATAAACTGGAAATGAAAGGGGACCTGTGAGGAGAGAGATTTGAACCCAGAAACTCTGGAGTCGAAATCACTCGGCCGCGAAGTACGGCACAAGTTTCTTTACACAAGACAGTGATGTACAAATTATCAGTGGTAGGTGGTTTTTAAGTACAGGAATGTGCTTCACAATAATTTTGAACAGTTCTTACTGAATTTCACGAAAATTGAATACGTTATCCCCACAGTATCCGAGTGTGAATTTCAAATTGGCTACGCATCGGCTGACAGCCGAACACAACGGAGTTCGCTGATATTGTTAAAACGTCATAGATTTATGTCCTACTGGCTAACAGCAGTTCCGGGGTATCACAGCCAAACAAGTCTAGAGCACTGAAACAGGTCAGTCAGCATATACAGTGTGAATTACCACAGAGAGATGAAAATATTGGGAATCTGATTTGCGTTAAATATTCGAGGGTTGTCCACATTATACTGAAAACCAATAGTGCAAAATATCAAACATTCTTTACGAGAATTATCGGTTCGCATATTCTGCCTAATCCAAAAGATAGCACGCGCAAGTCATGTCTGGTATAACACGCAAATTTTACCACTGTAAGACACGTACCTTTGGCAGATAAGTGGCGCCATATCGTAAATGAATACGAAAACATTTCCGGTTCCCAATAACACCATTTCAAAAGGTAAAATCCGAATTGGGTTTGGAATTACAGATGTAAAGTGACAGTGCTTAGAAAATTAATCCGAATTTGACGATACAGACCGTATAATAAACGCAGATCCATTACGAGCCAGTGGCCAACGCAGTATTTTAATATATTTGTTTAAATCTTATCAGTCTAATCACAATAAAATTCCTATTAATATTAAAATATTATGTTATATTATATTATTATCATGTTAAGCACGACGTACATATACAGAACAACTTCGAATACGATATTAAAAATACAATAAAATCTGGAAGAAAACATCATTTGAAATCTGATAAACATATGACTAAAAGTTTTATTTAAGAAATTATATTTAAGTTTATATAAGTTTATACACCTGAAGATAGTTCTTTTAGAACTGAAACATGTCGTGTAAAAAGTAAATGATCTAATGTAAATCGAACATTTCGATAGAGAACATCATTTAATATATTTTAAATATTTAAATGTTAATTATAGTAATATTTTAATATTTAATAGGAATTTTATTGTGATTAGACTGACAAGATTTAAACAAATATATATTTATCGCAATATGACTCAACTTTATCATCTCAAGAGTATGAGAATGTGGATTGGATTGACGTGAATCAGAATAATGTACAGTGAAAGAGTTTCGTTAGTACAGTAATGAACGTTTGTTTCCAAATAGGAGAGCAGCTGAGCGACTATCATCTTATTACAAAAGATTCTGCTCCGTGGGATTTGCTGGGAATAAGTGGAGTCTAGTTCCACCGTCGGCCACGTGTATAGACGTAGTCTGGGTTCATTCAGAGCGGTCCATTGCAAATGACTGTGGTTTCCGAAGATAATACGGCTAGTTCAGGCACAAGACCGCTTTGAACATTTGATGTACAGAGCAGACGAAATCATCGTCGGGCGAATTTCGTAGATACAGACTGAGGATGAACAGCGAAACCAATACGAAAGCCATGTACAAAATACGTGATGAGATGGCTGTGCATGGAATATGAATGTGTACGGGTGTGTCCTGCACAGACTTTGGCTAGGCACACCAAAGACCTGACTTTCCGATCATGTGTCAACTCCTGGGGCGAGGCTGAACACCGCTGAGACTGGAATGCAGGCTACTTACTTTCGGCTAGCAGATCCAATTTCACGATCTTATCCACGAATTGAAAACTTAGTGACAATATAGTTTATGTATACCGTATTTATTACTTCTGTGTTAATGAGAAATTTTGTACATAAAAATTATTGGGTCCCACCTAGCGCGGCCGGGGCGTGACGCTGAGCAATCACCACCCCATCTATTGCCGCGGTCAGGAACAAGAAGATACATCTCCATCCCCCAAACCCCGCGAAAACACTTCCACGGCGTGTACTGTGGACAGCTTTACTTTAACAGCGACCCGTCCCAATTAATTTGTATGATCTATGCTGGCGAAACTTAATGAATTGCAAGTGAGTTTGATATGAAGTTTAAGTTTTATGTTGTAAAATATGGGCTCTCTCGGATCAGTGCGAATGCAAATTAAGTTAACGGATATCCCAGAATAAACAAGAAGAAGCTTGAGATAGAACTTTCGTGATATTAATTACGCAAATGATTTAACTCGGTGGTATCTGTTACCTGTAGCCTTATGTTCCTTAACTGACGTTGGCCTCCTCACACGTGGGCGGTTTCTTAATCTGTTTGGAATCTTTGCAGGACTCCTTGGAAGATTGATCAGCCCGTCGAAAGGCCTCTGTGTAGACAGGACAACGCAACACAGAAAGACAATGTCTTGAGTGGGATTCGAACTCACGGTCCCAGTATCCGAGCTAAACAGTAACCCTCGAATCCGCGACCACTGTGACCAGCATGAACTCATTAATACCAAAATATCCATAATGAATATTACAAAGCGTGATGGTATTT
>NW_019061379.1:0-41090 GCF_000696155.1 Zootermopsis nevadensis
GATGCCAGGCGAGGCAAGGAAACGCAAGGCGAGGCCGGGCAAAGACATGCAAAGCCTTGCAAGGCCAGGTAATTCAATTCGAAGCCAGGCAAGTCCAGGAATGGCCTGGAAAGGCTAGGCCAGGAGAGGTAAGGCGAAACAATGCGTGGCAAGACGTGCCAAGGGGAGGCAAAGACAGGCAAAGACAGGCCAAGGCGAGGCAAGGCTATGCAAGTCCAGGAAACTGAAGGCAAGGCCATGCAATACCATGCAGACCAGGCGAATCCAGAAAAGGCAAGACGTGACAAGGCGAGGCAAGTTGGAGCCAGGCGAGGCCAGTCGAAAGCACGCTAGATCAGGTGAGACCAGGCAAGACGAGGCAAACGAGGGAAGTTGAGAAAAGGCGAAGCAAGGAGAGTCAAAGACAGTCAAGGCGAGGCAAAGCCAGACAATTCTATTCACGGCCTGGCAATGCCAGACAAACCAGGAATAACCAGGAAAGCCATTCAAGGCAAGGCAAGACCAGGTAAAGGCCAGGAAAGGCGCGGCAAGGCGATGCATGGCGAGGAAAGGCGAGGCCAGGCGAAGCGAGGCAAGTCCAGGCTAGGCCAGGGAAGGCCTAGCAAGGCCAGGCTTGGCCAGGCAAGACCAGGCAAGTCCAGGCAAGGCAAGGAACGTCCAGGCAAGGCCAAGCAACACCAGGCAAGGCAAAGCAAGGCCAGGCAAGGCCAGGCGAGGCAAGGTGAGGCAAAGCGAGGGAAGGGGAGGTAAGGTGGGGCAAGTCGAGGCAAGGCGAGGCAAGACGAGGAAAAGCGAGGCAAGGGGAGACATTCGAGGCAAGGCGAGCTTAGACGAGGCAAAGTTAGGCAAAACGAGGCGAAGCCAGGCAATGCAGGCGAGTCCAGGACAGGCAAGGCCAGGCCAGGTCAGGGAAGACCAGGTAAGGCAAGGTAAGGCCAGGCTAGGCTAGGCAAGGCCATGAAAAGTCAGACAAGTTCAGGCAAGGCCAGGAAAGGCGTGGCAAGGAGATGCAAAGCCAGGCAAGGCGAGGCAAGGCCAGACAAAGCTAGGAATGGCCAGGAAAGGCAATGAAGGCAAGACAAGACCAGGTAAAGATCAGCCAAAACAGGTAAGGCCAGGCGATGCGCGAAGAATTTTGGCGAGGCGAGGCCAGGCCAGGCCAGGTTAGGCCAGGCTAAGCGAGGCAAGGCGAGGCTAACCGAGGAAATGCGAGTCAAAGCGAGAAAAGGCCAGTCTAGGCCAGGCAAACCCAAACAAGGCCAGGCATAGCCAGGCAAGGCAAGACAAGGCAAAGCAAAGAAAGGCAACGCAAGGAGAATCAATGCGAGGTAAGGTGAGGCAAAACGAGGCAAATCTAGGCAAAGTGAGGCAAGGCGAGGACAGGCCAGGAAATTCAAGGCAAGGCAAAGCCAGGCTATGCCAGACAAGGCCAAACAAGTCAGGTAAGGCCACGCAAGTACAGAGAAGGCGAGGGAAGGCCAGGGAAGGTCAGGAACGCCAGGCAAGGCAAGGCCTTGCAATGGCAGGCGAGGCAAGGCGAGGCCAGGCCAGGCGAAGCCATGCGATGCCAGGTGAATGCTGAGATCAGGCGAGGCGAGATGAGGCCAGGCGAGGCCATGCTTTGCCAGGAAATCACGGTAAGGCCAGGCAAATTCAGCGGTGGCCAGGCGACGCCAGGCGAATCCAGGCGAGGCCAAGCCAGGCAAGGCGACGCAAGGCGATCAGGGTCTCTGCCTTACATGTTGTCTGCCGCACCTGGACTTCTCAGAGAGAATCGCGTCAAACAGAGACCGGTCTGTGTAGAGACCAAGTCAGGCAGAGACCGCATTCGTCAGAGACACAGTACATCAGAAACTGTCCGAGACAGACCGGGGGAATTTTGAAAATTTTTGAAAATTTTCGAAAAAACAAAAAATGCAGAAAAATATTTAAAACGCGCACAAAACCAAAAATGTAACAAAAAATTTAAAAAAATTGCGAAATTTTTCATATTTTTTGTTTTGTGCGCAAGTGGAAGATTTTCAGCATTTTTCGATTTTTTTAACAAATTGAAAAATTTGGAAATTTGCTTCAAAATTTTCCGAACCCGATACCTGCCAGACACGTTTTCTGGCGTGGCCTGTCTCTGACACACCATCTCACTGACGGACAGGGACTCCGCTGTACACAGTCTCCAGATCATCCGGTATCTCTATGACCCTGTTTCTTCGGCGCCGTCGTTGCAAGGAACGCTTCCGGCGGACATCTGGTGAGGCATAGACGTTGTCCGCCAGAGACAGTGTGAGGCAGAAAACACGTCCGGCAGGGACTTTGTGAGGAAGAGACTGAGTAAGGCAGAGAGCTGGTGAGGCTGTCGACGAGTCATGCAGAGACCTGCTGTGGTAGAGACGAGCACTAGCAGGAAGCTGTTCTAGTGAGATTGGGGTGGGGCGAATTTTGGCCGATGGTACCAGTTTCAAAATTTCGCAAATTTTGATAAAATTTATAAAGGGTTTTAAATGTCTTTAAAACCGAAAATAACTGATAATTTTTGAAATTTTCGGCAAAAATTTTGAAGTTGGAATTTAACAGAATTTTTTAGTTTTGTTTACGTTTTGAACATTTTCCTACACCTTCTGATTTTTCTAAAAATTTGAAATTTTTTTTGAGATTCACGATTCCTGAAGAACCGCTTTCATCTTGACATGGCCTCATCCGCACCCTGTCTCTGACGGACTCCGTCTCTGCAACGAACCTTTCTCTCTATGACCAGATCTCTGCCAGGCCGTCTCTGCAAAGACCTCGTTCAACAGAGGCCGGGTGAGACAGGCCGAGTGAAGTTGAGACCGTGTGAGACAAAAGTTGTCAAGCAGAGACCGAGTGCAGCACTGCCCGAGTCAAGCTGAGACCCTGTGAGACAGAGACCGAGACAAGCAGAGGTGGGTCAGACACAGACCGTTAGCGGGAGACAGTTTGAGGCGAAGACTCTCTGGCAGATAGCAGTGTTGCAGAGAACGTATCTGACAGAGAAAAGATACGATAGGGATCGGATAGGGGATAATGTCTGAAAGATATTGGTTTTTAAAAATTTTCGAGAAATCAAAAAATGCTGCAAAATGTCTGAATGGCGCATAAAACCAAAAATTTCGGAAAAAATTTTGAAGCCGGAATTTTTCAATTTTTTTAGTTTTGTGGGCTTTTTGGGCATTTTCCTACGTTTTTTGATTTTTTGAAAATTTTGAAAATTTTGGTCGATGGTTCCTGTTTCAAAATTTTCAAAATTTCGAAAACATTTATAAAATTTATAAAGGATTATAAATGTCTTGAAAAGCGAAATTAACTGATAATTTTCGAACATTTCGGAAAAAATTTTGAAGTCGGAATTTTCCAAATGTTTTAGTTTTTTGCGCGTTTTTGAACATTTTCCTACCCTTTTTGATTTTTCGAAAAATTTGAAATTTTTTTAAGATTCTCCCCACACGATCCCTGAAGACCGCTGTCAGCTTGACATGCCCTCAGCCGCATCCTATCTCTGACGGTCTCCGTCTCTGCAACGCACCGTTTTGTCTTTGACCCGTTTTCTGCCAGGCCGTTTATTAACGTTCATGACATATTCCGCTTCCAACTTCATCTGTCTGTCTCAGTGCTCCTTTCTCCCCCCTCCCCCTGCAGGTGGCACCAACTTTTTGTTTGGTCAGTTCACTCTCTGACAATATTTGAACTCTGCATGATACGCCTACAAACTCTTATATTTTTATGTTACCTAAAACAAAATTTTGAATGAGTTATTTTTAAATATTTCTTATAAATCGTCTCCAAAAATCTATTTTGTGAAATAAACTTACATTTTTGCTTATTCATTTTCTTCCTAAAGACCATTATTTTGCAACGTTATTTATTAATTTAATAAATAATTATATTTAACACTGTGTTCCATTTAAGGGATAAATTGCATCCAGGTTTCCGAGTAGTTAGATACATTGGGTTTTCATATTGCCTTGTTTTATCGCTGAACTTCCCAGTCACATTTCCACAAACACACAGTTTATATAAGCTAGACGTGTGAATGGAACAATTTTTGCAATCATAAGGTACCTTGTTTTCATGCTCCCACCTTACACAAACCTTTTCAAGCGGATCCCTGCCGACAGAGAAAGGGCAGTTGAAGAATGCAGAGGGCAATAACATTGCGCCTGTTTCAATTGGGGCCAAGTTTTTTGGTATGTTCAGGTCCTGTCCCATATTCGGATCATTGTAAGGAGACAGAAGACACGCGACCCGACCCATGTGAGAATACGTCTTCACCCATCCTTTACAAATTGCTCTGACTGAAATCAAGTTTGGCTTCACACTTGTCATGGATTATTACCACATCACTAAAACCCATTCAACCTTTTCAGTCATTTATAACTGAAAGCACTTGCGAAGTTATTCTTTTATGAATACCCTCTCCCACTTCGGGACGTCCAAGGGCACAGTTTTTGTGTCGGTGTCAGGTCACAGGTCCACGAACAACCTTTCTATACAACAAAACCCAACCTTTTATACCAAATGAATATTTACAAATATCAATTTGTACTTTATAAATAAAGTAGAAAAAACAGGCTTAAATAATAATAGAGCATAACATGTGAGAACATTTGTTGCTTAGTTTTTATAAATGTGTATTTTAGATTAATTGTGTATCAATATGTTATATGTTTAGTGTTCTAACAATACATTCTTATATTTTGTGTATTTTAAGTCTTTTACTGATGTAGGTATGTTTAGTTCTCTCTAGACAATCGGTAACGAATGCAATACGTTTCAGAAAACTGAAATTAATCTACGAAGATTCATAATTTTATATATGAACAAGGAGAAATTAAGTTCATGATGAAATTAAGAGGAGATTAATTCATAGAACTGCTTATTATTATTCAGTTGAAAACTATTATCATCATATCTACTTTTATAAATACAAAAACAATAACTTTGCCAGTTATTTTGAATAGACGTAAAAGTGTCCCTTTCGGGGAAGAACGTAAATTATAAGGAACTGAACAAAGTGGCCTTAAGAAGGATGGAGTAATTGAGTTATTCAAAATAAACTTATTAGAAAGCTAGAAATTTAGTGGGTTTCGCATTTAAAAACAAAATTATTTCATAACACAGCATTAATCGCTGCAATGGAGAACATTCATGTTTTCTTTGCTTACGGGGTGAGTTGATGATTATTATTTGGACGACCTCCGGCTTTAAAGGGCTAATTTATTCTATAAATGCATGTTATTTGTCAACGCATGTTTACTAAATGTCTACTAGGTTTCTCTGGGTGTTCATTTGCTCCGTGAAGTAATTAACAAATGCCTTGAATGGAGGTCCCTTCAAATTGCTACTGACATCTGAAATTACACTCGTCACTTTTTAGTGCAGCTGCACTAAAAGTTTTTACCCGAAGTTATTGCACCGATTATAATACAATTTCGAAAGCTTCCAGTATTAGTGAAGTACTCGGTATTAAATGTGACTGAATTTCGCTGATTTATTTGTCATTATAAATTTAATAATTGTAACATGATGCAATTAAATTGTATGTAATAATATATAGAGTTTACCGACTCCAAGTGTGTGATTAAATTTATCATGCACCTTACAACGAGCAGTTTCCAATTCGTATCTGTTTTTATGTATGAGCTTCATTTATGAGTACATTTATAATAATATAAGCTTGTTAAGAGCCACGGTGGTCTAGCGGTTAGAACGCTGGCCTTGTAATCCTGGGGTCTCCGGTTCGATTCCCTGCGGTGCCCGAATTTATAACTTGTGTTGGGCAAGGCCGTGGTCTAGGCAACACGGAGTTTTCCTCCGGGGGCTTCCCCGGTTTCATCCCAACAATTACTCCATTCACACACAGAAGAAGGCAATGGCAAAACACTTCTGGATCATCTGCCAAGAACGTATATGAACAGGTCCCAGTCCGAGAAAAGGATGGAAGGATCCTGTTCATATGGACCTGTCGTCAGACAGAACACTAAATAAAATAAATAAGCTTGATAAGAAACTCAACAAATGTAAGCTTATCATTTTTGAACAATTCAGAATTGCCCGTTCTCTGTATGACTTGTTAATAGAATAAAAATATATTCAAAAAGGACTATGCATTACTGTTTCTAATTAAGTGAAATTCTCTATACATAAATTTTTAAATTTTGACGTAAATACGTCTATATGGAAGGGTTATTCCGCAAAAACGTGTTACGAAAAAGTGACAGGAAAATGTGTAACATGGTTACCTAGAAAATATCAACAATTTGTAAATATGGACTGCCAACAATGGTCAGCTTGCATGCATTGTTATGTTACCTAGGAAACGTAATCTGTTTACTCGGCATTGTTGTGTTACATTACTGCCGTCAACAATCCGCTTTCGTAACAAGATGGATGACATTGAAGATAACATTACATTACATTACATTAGAGAGACGTAAATATAATTTAAATACAGAGACGTATTTACGTCAAATTCTCCGGAGCCGTGGTTCCACTGTAACTTTTTAACTTCTTACAGTTTTCCTTTCCTCATGGATGGACATTCCTTTGGCCACGCCCTACTTTGTTACAACTCACGAATCACATCATCATTTTATCTGCTGCAAGAGCCATTGGCCTTGCAGCGAAATAGCCCGTCATTCAATAAAATAAGTCTAAGAGGATTTAATCATGTCTAGCAGGAACTCTTGCATGACAGTTCTCTACAGAATCTCCGCCTATTCAGCTACCTGACCAACCTTATCTCCCTCCCTCCCCGATTCTTCCATCGTTCGACCACCTTTCCATGCTACACTTCTCTTAGCTTTAGCATTCGCACTCCTGAACAGATTTCGAAATGCGTGAGAAAAAACAAGTTTTTGTTTATATATTTCCATACTGGAATCCAGACTTCAGCGTGTTGTCGTGTTCGAACAATAGACCACGTTTGACTGTTTCATGTTGTACAGAATCGTGAGTTTCGGGCAGGTCAGTTCGCGATGAACAACTCTAATACAGGTCTAAATAGATTCACATTCTTTGCTCGTCTAGATCGTTTATTTGAAATTAATTATAATTCCTAATAAGTCCCCGGACTCTGATTTATAAGGGCTTGAATAATAATTTAGATTTTTAAATTCGCTTACAGATGGAAGAATTTTCTATAAACGCAATTTTCATAATAAATTACTAATTGACGGGCAGTTATATAACGTGTATTGTTCATGGTCGTATTAGCATTGGAGGGTATAGTTTACATTTTAGAGCCCGTATATTAAGGCAGAGTGTAAACAAATGCTTATTAACACTGCTTACTCTTTTGGATATATACAGAACTGAACTAGTTTATAACTGCGATGGTTTAGAAGTCAAAAGTTCAGCTATTTTCTATTTAAATATAATATTTAATGTAACTGTCCTTGATGTCTGAAGACATTTTGATTTATGGTTTTTTAAAAGTTTCAAACAGACCAAGAATTCAGTAGCCTGAGGGCGAAGACGAAGATGGTTCTCGAAACGTCTGTGTTCTCGCCTTTCACCCACCTGACACGGCTGGTAGCCCAAGAAGAATTCATTATACTTAGACACCGTGAAATCTTCGGATCATACATCATTAGACTAAGAAAAATTCTACTTTCTGTCTGTCGTGTACAGTCGATATCAGTAGTGGTACAATCAAGTTAAAGAGAAATTAAATAAATACGCTTACGTCTTAAAACATCTGGGGAACATACAAACTGCACACCGGAACAAACGCTGTACTATACATCGTCATATGAACGACAATTTCCAAAGAGCAGTTTCCGGATTTGAAGTTTAATCATTTAATTTTATTTCAATTAACGACGCTGTCAGTAACTTTAATGACATGATGATTAATACGTAATGAAGTGGAAAGGAATTGGAAGGAAGCGATTATGGCCTAATTTAAGCTATAATCCAAACAATTGTCTAGAGGGACTGAAGATATAAAAGACAAGCTCGGTTAAAAAATCGGTTTCCATGCAGACATTTGAACCAGATGCCTCTCGAACACGAAGGAGTGTGATATAAAGTTTGCTGGACCAGAATAAGGTCAAGGCACACTGTTCTAGGTTCCAGAGGTTCACCTAAGGGATAGAAGTCATCTATAAAGAACACACCATAAACCGTGACTTAATTTGAGTCATGTAGATATGACTTAAGACATAAGCAAAGTTAAGTTCTCGTCCTGAATGTAAAGAAAGTGGAACCTGAGACATACGAGGCACTGGGCCATGGAAGACGTAAAGACAGGTGGAGATATAGCTCTAGTCATTTGTCACTTTAACACTAGTTGGAGGTGAGAGGTCAGTGTCACGCCCCGTCCGCGCTTTGAACCCTAAGGGAAAGGACCCTGGGACCCAGTGCACAGGCAAATGAGTGGACCCCAAAGCCCTTCTAGACGCAGAGGCTAAAAGAAAATTTGTTCGCCTATGCTGGGAATCGAAGCCCGGTTTTCGAGCTAGTATTCTAGCCTAATAGATCTTTATTGTGTCAATGCTAATCTTGTGGATTGTAACGCAGCGTGGACTTATAGGACATTCGGAAGTTATAAAAATTCAGGCAATATGTGCGTTGCTGGTGACTGCCTCCCTGTGCCCACGCCAGTGAAGGCCTAACCTCGACATGTAGGCTCTGAGGTCCTCGAGTACGAAGATGGCTGTCTTCTGAGTATAGCGTTTTGTAGTCTGGTAGAAGCTTACCAACATATCAGAGATCAGTAAACTTCTGCCAGACTTTTCTATCAGGCTAAATGTCGCTACAACTTAGAAGACAGCCATCTTCAATGCCGACACCTTCTTCCCTGTTAGAACCTCAGATCTCAGCTCTTTATCATCTCCAGTCTCTTCCCTTATATTCTTAGAGAGACAAAACTGAGCAGAAATATGGCTTCAAAGCTTTGTCTCTTGTCTTATTTATGTAATAACTAATAAAATCTATTTTACGTAATATTGATGTCTTATTTTTTTAGTTATTTAACTACGCTTTTTCTGTAGCTAAGATTATACAGCGTCGAATAAGAAATTGATAGTGAATTGGAAAGGATGTGTATAGGAAGCGGCCATGGCCTAATTTAATGTAAAATCTCGGAATTTGCCTGGAGAGAGTGAGGAAAACCACAAAAAATTCGGCCACGATAATCGGTTTCCAGCCGAGATGGTGTATTAAAACTGACTCATTTTAGTGAGTGAAATTTAGGTAATTTATACATGTGAATCGTCGAACGTCGCGGTTGAGTGGTTAGCATTCCCATTTCGTATTACGGAGATCCCGGATTTGAATTTCCACAAAGTCGGCTTTGTAAACTGAAACTTTTCAAGGTTATCCTCAGTTCTTCCTAGATGGTACCTTAATTTAGGCTGCAACGTCTTCCTTCCATATCTTTACCAATTCATTATTTATTAATCATCCCATCACTTGACATCCGGTTCACAGTGCTGCAAAGTACAAAATATTTTTGTTAACAGATTATTCAGACTTGTCACGTCATATTTGCAGGTTCTCAGTTTTGTTTCTCATTTCCTCAGAAAGTTAAACTCAATTTTCGTTTACCTTTCGTCTGCAGGAACTGGTCCTTATCCGTCCACACGTGTTACGCCATAGATTTAGCCCGGATCACTAGTCTTGTAGGAACTCCAAATAAAACCATCTTCCAGCTACGGCTGTCGGCGGTGAACCCCAGCACGTCTGCAACTGACAAGCGAAATTCCCAGTCATTTTCAAGACGTGAATCTGCTTCTAGCTGCAGTGTCCGCCCAACCTCTGCATAGCTCAATCTGTGCCCCAGCCAACTCCGTCTCATACTAGTCAAATGCATTTCGCCCGCATTACCATATGCGTAAGAATACGAGTGGTACAGTTGAAAAACTCAAAATTGTATGCCGTCATTATTGACGGGAATTAATCTTTATTGTGATGAAAATCGCGCTGTAAGTACATTTATAATTTTCCTCGTAAACTAAATTAAATGCAAGAAGTTGTTCACAACGACTGAAGCCAAATTCCTGCCGAAAGCAACAACAGAAATCCCACCATAGCCCCAAATGCATTTCTCTCTACCAGAGTCGCCAACTTCAGAATTTAATTTTAATTGTTTTCGCATCGCACAAACGGCGAACTTGTAAAGTTTAACGTGACGAACACTGACTTTAAAATTAAAAAAAAAATACAAATTGGAAATGAAAGAGATGTAATACTATTTTGAGTTCAGTTTTTTAGTTATATTTGTGTATTATTTTAAATAATATAAATCCAGCAGACGTGAGAAAGATGACAAATGAACGCAGCATTTTAGTCTAAGAATCTGATCGCTAGACGTTGATCGGCCTATTACATTTTTTTAAATAACGTTTTAGTACCTGAACTTCGGACTTGTACTCGGACAGTGAAAATATTAGTCTAAAATTTGTTTTTACTATGAAACAAAATTTTACTAACTTAAAAAAAAATTGTGAAAATTTATAAGTACTATTTAATTTAAGTGAGTTTCCAATAATTTGTAAGCAGCAATTAATTGTTTCAGGAAGGTTATTTATTAATGAATATAAAGTTATAGGCTTAGTGCATTTAATTAATTTACAATAGAGACTACAAGAAGACTTACTCTACGCAACTGAAAGACGACAATTTTTATAAGGAATATTACTTTGGCGTCTATGAGGAGTCGAAATATATTTCAAGCTTCCAAACTCCCTCAGTTACTTCAAATCCGAGTTAGTGCAGTTTTGGTCCCTGTTCATTACAAATAATGCCAACTTTAAAATACATAATACTATCACCTTTCCGGTTGTTTCATATATATTTGAGGTTTATAAATAATTAATTAATTGTCTGTTAACATAATTATAACACGTTTCTGCAGATTTCATCTGTTATATGCTAATATGTTTATTGAGTACTTCCACTGTGTGACTTTGGGATTGAAAAGATCGAATAAAATTGTAAATAAACCTATTTTAAGTACAGTTAACATTACAATTGAAAATCAGAGCTAACGTAAATTTCGGGTTCTCACGGCGGTGAGTGTGAGGATGGATGTATCTTCGGTTGTTGCGCTGCGTAGTCTGATAGAACTTTACTGACGTTTCAGAGGTAGTTGATGCCTCCATAGGGCCCTGATGATAGATGCATCAATATTTCATCAGTTCTAGAGAAATGGGCGGGGGCATATTATTATAGGAAAAATCGTAATAGTGAAATATTTAAAAATGGAGAATGACTGAAAAATTGTTCCACGTAACACAACCAACATGTGAAACATCAATAATACGAAGAGTTTACATTAAAATCTGTAGATGTCTTTTAACCACTGACATAAGCTGTAGTTCGATTTTCATAATTTTAATTTGTTTACGAACTTCGCGTGATTTCAAGTTACGTGCACCTAGACTAAATACGTACATTTGTATTCAGCTGTCGAAACAATTTCTGTTATACTTCTTTTGTATGTATTTTTCACCTTTGTTCTTTCATACTTATGTCCATATTTCTCATTACTGCTCACAACTATATTTTATTAATAAACACCAAGTTCCAATTAATTAAGTACTTAACACAAAATATTACGTGCATTTTGTTTCATGTAAAATTATTTTCTGTTTGAATAAAGCAGCATCTTTAATGTAGTTATAATCTCCTCCCTGTGAATCATTTCTAACAGATTTTCGTTACCTTAACCCACCGATCCATCTTCTTGGCCCTGAGAACGACGAGAGACAGTTGTTCCAGTTGCCTGTCTTGTCTTAACGAATCTGGAAACGTGGGAACATCATCTTCTACAAGTAGAATCGAATGGGGATTTTTTCTGGCTGCGTTGGAATGAGTTGGTAAGCTTGTTTGGTAACTATTAAACAGTTGGTCCAGATCGAGAAGAATACCTCTGCTTGCTGCAGCCCTGCACGCACCAAGCTGATGCTGCAGAGATGTTTGATGCGCTCCCCCTCCCCCCAATCTTCCATCTGCGGTGGACACCGGTCAAACCACCGCCGCTCACCCTCTTCCAGACTTGGGCTGTTTTTCGGCTTTTGCAAGATGCAGTGGACAGTGACAGAGGGTCGCAGCTTCCCGGCAGCAACAGCACCAGCAACTGAGATGTGAGTAATCTGCAAGAAAACGAAGACAAGAAGTAAAACTTGTCTTCTATTCTGTAACGTGTTTTATGTTCTTGAGTTACGTATTCAGCATTATCTATTCAACAAAAGCAGATATGAGTACGTTCTTTAGAGGCAGTTGATATTTTCCCAAGCTCACTTTCAATGTAGGCTTATTTCAAGTCTTGGAGTTTGTATTTTATTTTGAAAATTCTTACAGAAGCACCATATATTATCACTTAGTGTACCTAGTAATACCATGCCCTTATTATACTAATGTAACAAACATTTTTGGTAGGATGTTTAGTGAAGAAAATGCATATTTCATAGGGATAAGATCAGAAACCAAGTATTTAACTCATAGTCAATAGAAGTACGTCTGTATATCTGGCAAATACCATGAAAATTTATAAATCTATTATTTCCTAATTTATTTCAATGATAATTACATTTACAACGGTAATGTTTTTGGACAATATTTTAAAGCTTTTCACAACATAGATATAGACTAAACCTAACATTCTACATATTTTTTTTTAAATTATTATTTATTACATGTCTGTAGAATTACAGAAATATATTGATTGTTTGATTGTCGAAGTATTAAAAATTTCGTGTTAACTGTAGGAACTATATACCACAAAATGATCTGAACCAATTTAGAAGTAAATGCTCATTAACCCTTTGAATCCGAAGAGAGAGAGAGAGACAGAGAGAGAGAGAACACAAAATGGGGTGAGGGGAGGGGGGAGGGCATCAATTAAATTTTCTGTAAAGCGATGAAAAGTGGATCAAGGAGAGATGCTGAACAGTGTCATACTTCATTCGTACACAATTCCGAATTTTGATATTAGCCTCAGGAGGTAAAATAATTGACGTCCATTTGATGCACTACCATAATGCAAAACTTTTGTATTTACATTGGGAAGCCTGCATGAGAGGTCTGTAGTGTAACGTGGAATTTTAAGAATACAGTCCTTACTGCAAAGAAAACACAACACTTCTCTATTACAGAGATTAATTTGTTAATGCTCTTCAGAGAAATAATCACTGTTTATTCTGAGAGACGCGTGAACTCGTAAATAACACAATTCGGAGTTACTGATTATTAAAGTTGGTGGTACATGCAAATGCCACTAGGCTTAAAAGGGGCTAATAAGGTTGTGTGAAAGTTGTGTCCACGAATTCGCCTGGATAGACAGAGGAAAACCACAGAAATATCAGGGCACTATACAGTATATTCCTTCTAATTTGAGAAACATGTTGTCCCTTTTGATATTTAATTAAAGCTCAGGCCACTGCCACCAAGTTCCTAACGCGAATTTTTAATATGAAGAACCGAAACAATTTGCTATTTTAATATTTGTCACACCGTTAAAGTATTTTATTAAATCCAGAACACAAAACTAGTGATCGAAATTTATCATATGTAATCATATTTGATACACACAAATTAGTAATCCAATAATAGTATCGTGTTGCTTCTATAATGGTAAGATATTTAATATTTTGACAGGTGAAGCTCTGAATTTTATAAAAGCTCTGTAGTTTAGTAATATCAGCGTAAAATATCTAATTTAAAGTTCAAAAGCCACATCACTTGATCTGCTGAAGGATCACTGATTACCTCCAGATATAATCCAATTATTCTTCTCGAGCTTGTGGAATCGAATGTACTGGTTTGGGAAGTTTATCAGCGAGCATCGAATGCATAAAACGGCCACCTATCATTAAATACGGACGAAACTTGCTTTCACACACATCCACAAAAAGCTTATACGAGTGGATAAGCGATTGAATTCTGTCTTCTTTATTTAATGGAGCAGACTTCTTTAGTGATTTCCAGGTAATGTCTAAGTTTACAAAGTGAGTGTTTTTAAATTCTTTAGTGGTCACTAAAATGATATAAATTTATCTTGATATATAACATAAGCTTTACACCAATTCCTTCAATGGGTGAGTTTGTTCTCGATAATGCCTATTAAAATCGTCCAGTCAGTCTGTCTGCACCTATGAAATGAGCAGAAAACGCCTAAACGGATTTTCACGAAATTTAATATCGGTAAGGTAGAAAAACTCTCGACATATTATAATTTTGTTTAAAATCGGACAACAATAACGATAGCATAACTTTAATTTAAATTCCATTCACACGACAATTATCCTATGTTATGTTTAAAATATAGTAGTATTATGTTTTTAACTTAATTCCTGCTTTCAACTTGCCATCTCGTTTAAGGATAACTCTAGATTATAACATACCGTGGACAGTAAATATTACCAAACATATTTTAATTATATGCGTTTTATAAATTATTTTTATACATTAGTCAATGACTACTATGAAAACCTGCCTTTCACGCAGTTTTCGTAAAACAATACCCGAAAGCTTATATAAGCAATGATTGCAAATGTCGAGGAAATATGAAACTTTTTAAGTAAAGGAATGGTGATTCGAACCAGGTTGCCTACTTGAAAAAGCAGACTGTAATTTTTTTATAGACACAAGACTGAGTGAGTTATTTTCCAATACTTAATACAGCGGCGTTTTTCTATTTTATGATTTCATTTCAACTTATTTTTGAAAGCTGTAGGATGCATCACGAATGGGTTGTGTGGCGTTTCGATTACTTTATATGATAATGCAATATTTTAATTACTGGATAGTTTAGCTTTTTAGTTTGTGATTGAACATATCTAAAGGCTGAATATTATTTTCCTCAGAAAAATCACTTCCAATCAATCATCGTATTGTCTAAAATTTAATTGTAATTTGTTGATTCATTTATACGTTACAAGAGTGCAGGTTTTAGCATATTGGACACCATAAATCCTTCGTATGTTAATTAACTACGTTGTATCAAGTTTATTTGTTGTGTATTATCAAGTGAGTTGTAGTTAAAAGTCTTGGCGAATATAAGAGATATTTAAAGGTAAACTTACTAATACAACAGAGCTGTTCCTCAAGAGTAACTAAGGAAAACAATTTAGTTATTAAGAATCTTAGGTCGTACTTAAAGTTTTGAATCACGTACCTCTGAAATTAAAAAAAAAAAAATAGGCAGTATATTACCACTAATATTAATTGCTGGAAAGAAATGTGTAAAATCATATATTTAGTATAAAAAGTGACTCAGCTTCTTGGATCTAATTTTCACTCACGTAGGTTACAGAGAAAATCCACTGTTGCATCAATGATATGTTTTGTTTCTTTTATCTGGTTAGTCCTTCGCGTGACATTGGTGCAGACTTACAGTTCACGTGACGCACTGAGTCGCTGCAAACGCCTCGCAAGAGACGGATATTAAAGTGGACGCAGTCATGTACATATAACCTAACCTATTAATATATCTCCTCTACACAGTGACTGAGAACATCCGTCACATTTTATTATGGATCCTTACATCATTTCCCGTAACAACACCAGGATCTACGTTTCGCATCTCAGCACTATAAATCATAGACAATTCTATTGATTTTCTCTCGACGCCCAAGTAATTTGTGTGTCGGATGGCTTGGATAATTACATAAAAGTGCAGGAGTTGGCTAATAGGGAGTGTCATAGTTAATTTAACGAAGAATATAAATTATAAATTATTTACCTTCGAATGATATGTTTTATGACAGAATGATCGAGTTTCATGAATTTTAAAAATTAGAAAGAATTAAGTAGTGGCCTATTTTAAGTCGTATTTAATCATTCCTCTGGAAGAAACTTAGTAAGGCAATGAAATACTTTAGTCGGGCTTCGAAATAAGAGCCTTCCAAAGAAAAGCCGGTTGCAATACAGAGCAGTGGAAAAGTAAAACGACAGAAGATGGCATTTTACTTTATTTTTTGTAGAAATTACAGCCCAACTGATGATCTTTTATGTGTATTATGCCGTCTAAGGTACTGCGTTGCCATGGTAACGTGCTTGTCCTCACATGAGGTGAAATGTCGATTCGGCCAGAACTAAAGCCTGTTGTCCTATTGAGTAGGTTTCTAGTGTCACAAATCTTGTGTAGCAAATGCCCTATTTAGTTAGGGCTAAATAAAAGCCAGTTTAAGAATAATGCAATAAAATGCATTTAATCTCATTGTTACATCCGTACAAGGTCGAATGTTAGTTGGGTAAGATTTTCTGTCTTTATATCTAAATATGATGTGTAGTTATTAAAGTATAATTTAAGAGTTTAAGAGGTGCTGACGTATGTCTTTGGAACATTACACTGTCGTTTGATTTTAACGTAAGAGAATCTGGGGCGAGAGTAATTTTTAGAAGCTGTAAACCTACTGTAGGCCCAGTAAACAGGCGTAAAGCTTCATCACACTGGTTGCTGCCTACCGACAAGGCGCAGACAGGGGAAAGAGGAAAGAAGCAGGGCTGTCCATATCCCACCAAAGGGAAAATTTCAGACAGGTTTTGTGGCGCGGCGCTTTGTACACCCTTTACACTGTCTGTTGAAAGACTTCCAGCGATTCATCACAGTAACAGACGAACGTCATGGTCGAGTGGTTTGCATTCCATCTTTCCTTCTTTCCTGGGTTCAAATTTTGGTCCGGATACGGATATACGAAACAAAGAATAAATTTTGTTCCGACAGAGAAACATTTATGGCCACAGTATGTCTACCACAGGCCTACTACGTTTCGTGTTGTGATTTTTATTGAAACTTTCTTTTAACTAACAGATTTTACTAACTCTATAAAAACAATGAAATTTAATGAGTGATTCAGTTCAAGGAATGGCATGGCATGGCTACTGTGCTGCCAGACCAGTGGTCAACTAGCGTGACTTCGTTCATGCAAACGATGCAGCTTACTGGAATGGATCTATTATCTACGGCTTAACCGCAGGACAGGGCAAGCCCTAAACTGGTGGGACGCACCAAAGTCTTCAAGTCACACAGCAGCGCCGTGGCGCTTACTGAGTCAGTTATGAGGTTCTCGCTGTTTTACCCTGCCGTTAGCAACACGCAGATAGCAGTCAGAGCCAGCCGCATGCCAAATGCTACAGGTTAATAAGAATTTCGATACAATGCATTTTGTTTGTTATGTGTTCACCTATTTCGACTGCTTTTATCTTCAACAAAATATCCTACAGACAATGTAGGCCCTAATTCCTCGTATTTGCTTAATGCTCCAAAATTCTGATAGTGAAGCTGTAATAATCCAGTACTTCACACTTATTTATTAATTTGATCGCTCAAGCTATCGTAAATGTGTAAGATTTGAGGTTTTCACGGCGATGAGTATGAAGATTTCTATCTTCTGGGTTGTTGCGCTGGGTAGTCTGGTCGATGTTAACCAACGTTGCAGAGGTCATACTGCCTCCGTCATCAGGCACATTCATCGCCCTGAAGATGGAGGCAGTATGACCTCTGCAACGTTGGTTAACATCGATCAGACTACACAGCGCAATAACCCAGAAGACAGAAATCTTCATACTCTGATGACGGAGGCAGTAGGACCTCTGAAACGTTGGTAATCATCGACCAGACTACACAGCGCAGCAACCCAGAAGACAGAAATCTTCATACTCTGATGACGGAGGCAGTAGGACCTCTGAAACGTTGGTAATCATCGACCAGACTACACAGCGCAGCAACCCAGAAGACAGAAATCTTCATACTCTGATGACGGAGGCAGTAGGACCTCTGAAACGTTGGTAATCATCGACCAGACTACACAGCGCAGCAACCCAGAAGACAGAAATCTTCATACTCTGATGACGGAGGCAGTAGGACCTCTGAAACGTTGGTAATCATCGACCAGACTACACAGCGCAGCAACCCAGAAGACAGAAATCTTCATACTCTGATGACGGAGGCAGTAGGACCTCTGAAACGTTGGTAATCATCGACCAGACTACACAGCGCAGCAACCCAGAAGACAGAAATCTTCATACTCTGATGACGGAGGCAGTAGGACCTCTGAAACGTTGGTAATCATCGACCAGACTACACAGCGCAGCAACCCAGAAGACAGAAATCTTCATACTCTGATGACGGAGGCAGTAGGACCTCTGAAACGTTGGTAATCATCGACCAGACTACACAGCGCAGCAACCCAGAAGACAGAAATCTTTATCTTAAGTGTATTTTCAATTGAATTAATTATTGCGTTATGATTATCTGAAGAACAATTTTCTGTAACGTTAATTATTTAGATACTGAAGGCTTGAGTTTGGAGAATGACAGCGGAATATTTTGCCTTATTTTCGCCTATGTACAGCGATCGATTAGCGTCAGTCGATTCATGATCTATATGTGGCTCCTTTAAGAACACGTCCCTTTTGTGATGCGCAATTATCAGAAGTACAACGCGACGAGACAAAAGCGAAAAATCATGGAGACAGGATGACATGAATGTAAAAGTTTGAAATAAAGTCCGTTATGAAGGCGTTGCTGATTTGTTGACGTGGACTTCGCTCTTGTCTGGGTCAGATCTCCCCACTTTTAAAACCAAAACAATATAGTGGGCATCTCACGGATGAAAAAGTGATGGTAAGGGTTGAAAGCGAGTGAGATGGAGAGAGAAGCGGAGGGTGGAAACAGAGACAAGGGGGAAGAAAAAGAAGCTGTGGTCCAGAAGATGGAGGGAATACGGATAAGAGCGAGGTACACAAAAGAAGGTTCAGGTGGAGGGAGAGGAGGGAGAGAGAGAGAGAGAGAGAGAGAGAGAGGGAGCGAAGGTCTGTGTGGAGCTGAAACTGCGCATGAATCTCCGTTGTCATAGCAACGCCCCTTCCGAGATGCGCGCTTGCAAGCCAAGTGTTTTTCAATTTCTTATGTCACGTCCTAGATTTTGTGGTTCGTCTTTTCCTATTCTTTAGCCACTTCTTTCAAAGCTAACGCGCTATTTTAAATTCCAGGAAATAAATATTGAGTGCTCAGACGAAATTGCAGACGTTTTTCGGGGAAAATGTCTCTTTGTTTATTCGCACGCGAAATCGTTTTAGCATACCATCATCGTCAATGGTATGAAATACATCTTATTGGCTATTCTCCTGTAGTTTTTCTTTAAAAAAATCAGAGCCTAAGAATAAATGAAGTTCTCCTGGGTACTTAAGCACCGCGCTATAAAGACGTATGGGGATCTGGAGGTATAGCTCCACTTTTTCTTTACCTAGACAATAGATGGTGGTGAGTGGTCATCTTCGCGCTCCGTCAGTTTTGCTCCCGGGGGAAAAGCATGAAATCTATTGGACAGGGCAATGAGTTATCGTCCTGATGACGGAGGCAGTATGACCTCTGAAACGTCGGTAAACTTCTACCAGACTACACGGCGCAACAACCCAGAAGACAGAAATCTTCAAAATGTAAGCTGTCTTAGGAAATTAATGTGGGGGGGAGGGTTAATTTGGTTGAGAATAAAGTCCTTGTGAAAATAATAATGAAACATTGGTTTCATAAAACGCAGGGAGTTTCTTGACTGTATGAGCAACTATTAAGGTTCTAATGAAGGATTCTGCTTTATGGAGTTTAATAAGACATTTTGACTACTATCTTATAAGACAGTTTTTATTACAGAATAATTTTCAGTTACCAAGAGCAAATTGTGACATATCACTGAACTATCATAACCCATGATTTCAATTGGGACAAAATTCTTGTTAATGATATTCGGCAATTTTCTTACGATAGTCGAACTTTTACTAAAATCGAAATTGTACCCCCTTACCCCATATATTAAAACTGTACCACCTTACCCTACATAGTTCAAAACAATGCAATTCGACTCTTCGCCTACATAAAATTTTTCCTTATAACATACCACCTTATTTTAAATCTAGCAATTCCGTTGAATCTCTAGAAAAACACATAAACTCCAAGCATTAAACATTATTTCAAGTTAAGTGCACACCTCCATCAATAAGGCGGCCATATCAAATTTAAGTCCATTCCAGTCTGCCTAGCAACAGTGGCATGACGTAAGCCTATAAACTTCATACTATTCAAATCTCGGAAAAGACAGCCTAACCTACAAGATTTAAAGGCAATATACTATTTAATACGAACAGAGCTAGAAGCTTGGTTTAGTGTTATGCGCAATAAGTGTTCGAAATTACCTCTGGGAGAAGCCATAATAGCCTATCACATAGAATGACATGAACAGTAGCTAATCGTAAACTTCAGATGGTAACCTCCGAGAAACAAAACACGTTCGCATAGTTTATACCTACTTAGCAGTTACGTAAACATGTAAGAAATAAGCTTAATTAAAATCTTGTAACTACCAGTAACTGTGAATAATTTATTTTTATTCTCAATATTTTAAGTGAGTAGCGTTGCAAGAATTTTACAAATTTCTTAGAAAATGTTTCAGAAATCTCCCTCAAATTTTTTTTACTTTATTCTACTTTTTTATAAGACAGTAAACAGAGAGAAATGTCTAAATAGCCTTACGTAGGCTGACACTGATTAACTGAGACTTCAGATAAACTACTTTCTTTACTATTAGTGCAATTGCAGACACAGAACAAGAGAAAAACACGATAATAAATACAGCAAAATAACAACAACATTAAAGTTAATGCACAAAGGCAACATTTAACTAACAATAAAATATCTTGGTGGCATCTAATAAGAATGTGGGTTTCCATTGACGATATACAATGAAGAAGGCGATGGTATATCAGTTATGCAAGTTAATCCTTTTCTAAATTTAACGTACTGGAGCGTAATTAAATTATATGCGCCCTTCCTTATGGACTAATGAAACTATATACAAACGTAAAAGATAATTTAAAAGCAATAAAGAAGAACATTGTAGAAAGGAAAGGAAGAATATTTAATAGCCCTGATATTTTCATGATATTTAAATGTTTACACACAGGGTTAGGTTATCTAAAGCAAGTGAGTAATATCATTCGACTAGTCGTAACCAGAATATCAGGTTTATAACACAAAGTACTTCAAAAGCATGCGAAGTACAGAATATAAATCTGTTGGAGGATGTTGCGTCTTTTAGTCCGGTAGAAATTCACCGACGTTTCAGAGGCGATTACTGCCTCTGTCATCAGGACGATCATGATGGAGGCAGTAAGCGCCCCTGAAACGTCGGCGAATTTCTGCTTGGCTACACAGCTCAACATCACAGAAGCCAGTTTTATTCATGCTAGTAGCAGCGAGAATCCGAAATTTAACACGAGACGCAGTTGCAATTGGACTACAGAAGAGCGAATTATTAGATTTGGGCGGAAACATTTCAGAAGTCCTCATTTACATCCAATATAAGGTTTAGAGACTTGACAAATGGAAAGCAACAGTTGTTCAACATCGACTGTGATTCTTTTGTTTTATTTAGTCTGATATGATTATTGTTTACCAGAGAACATAAATTTGGTTTCACATCTTTCGACAGGCAGACTTCGTGAAATGTTAAAAGAGTCCTGCCATATTAATAACAACTTCATGGATGCTTAGATTCTGTATTTCCTTGGGGTGGGGTGGGGGGGGGTGGGAGATCATATCCCATTTCTATCAACTTCCTGAAAGAGTAAAGTAACTTCCCCGACGAATATATTAGTAATGTGTAAAACGTCATAATAATTCGCTTTTCTGATATGTAACGACGCCTTATTATGAGTCACTGCTTTAATAGTGGATTGCAAGAGTGACCGTGTATTGTCAGGGAATTCTGAAGAACTGTAATGGACCGCTCCAGTACTTTGTCCCTTGGGAATTTATGAAGTTCCTATTCTACTAAGCAACCGCCCTGTGTGGAAATTGTGATTTGTGACGAAAATAATATATAGCGACTGAGCCAAGATGCTTTAAACAACAAAGAACTTACATAAAATTAAAGAATGATAAAATATTTCGAATTTCTGGCCATCTTTCTACGATGCAAGATGTTAATTTTATCAGATTTTAATTCTGGAGTTTTAATTATTACAGCATTAAAATAAAATCTGTATCAATTTATTACCACCCAGTAGCAGGAGCAAAATGAAAACTTTGGTCTACTTTAGAGCCTACAGGTAAACCGACTTACTCATAAGCCAACTACAGAATTGATTTCCACATTAAGCTTCGTGTCCTTAATTTACATGAAACCCTTTTTAGAACCTCGTACTATCGCTGTTGATTAAGACATTTCTCTTTATTTTGATGTCACAAACATTTATTTATCATGTTCAAGATACTACGCCACTGGGCCTTCATCATAAACTATACGAACTCAGTCCATACTCCTGACATTCTACATACGTTTGGATTAATCTGGCTAACGTAATGGTGACAGGCTCTTGTGAACACGGTAAAGAAACTTTTGATTCGATAATTGGTGGGGAATTTTCTAACTAGTTAAACGACTATTAGCCTCAAAAGAAGTTCCATGTAGTTTATTAGCAAGTAAGTTTTCAACACTGGCAAATACTTATTTTATTCTAATCGGAAGTTCAGATATTACTGCTCTGAGAATAGGAGAATTATATGTGCTTTATTAGAATTATTTTCGAAAACTATGGTACGATTATAGCAAGAAGCTGTGTGCATTTCATAACTTTCTTGCTGCTGTGGTTCAAGAGATACTCAGGTTCGTATCTCTGAGAATGTTATTTTAAAATTATTTGTGTTTCCGCCGTTATTACAGCTCAAATGTTAAGAGCTTATATTTTATTAGTAATTCTATGGTGCCTCAAGATATGGAGAGGTCTTCTACTAGCAAAATAACGCCGGTAGATGTAAGCTTCTCGCTTTTATTGTCTGTGAGCTTTTAACATTTTAAAGCTGTGAAGTATTCAGCTAAAATAAGCTTCGATACTAATACGAGTGTATGGCGCGGTGCTCAGTTAAAAACTTTAACTTTACTGTTAATGAGTTTAACTTAAACTACTAACTGTAGCGTATAAAATTATGAATAAATGTAGATGAGCCTATTTATTTCTCATAACAAGAATTTAAATTAGTTTAAAAAAAATTAGTATGATATTAATAACTGCCAATATTTTGAAGAAATTTCAGACAGCAGACAGAACGTGGGTTTCAAGCTTGGGAATTAACAACCCACACTATTGAAATGTAGGCTCGCCTGAGTAATAGTTCATAATTCAATTCGTACCGCGAAGAAAACATAAAGTCAACTGGTTAATGTAGTCCTAGAAAATGAGCCCTGTTAGAATAAAAATTATACAGAAGATAAATACACAACACAGATTTTCTGATTCTTAGAAAGGTGGAATATAAGTTACCTCTGGTCTGTAAAGAGTTAATAGGACTAAGCCTAACGCTAGGAGGAACGTAACACTGTGCTACAGTAGCCTATGAACTGAATATGTTGGCTTTCAAATTATGTAACAGAACTACAATATTTAAATAAAAATAATAATTAATATTAAAGATGTATTCATATTTTGACAATTGTAGCGAAAATCATAATTCAATCTGAAAGAGATAATGATCCAAAATATTAATAACTTATCTCACTCTAATTACGTGATGCTGTTAGTGGAATTTATGTGGTTTGTGACTCCAATTAGGCATTTGTGTGTCTGAAATCATATTCAGCGGGCTCGAACACTGTTTCTGAATGTGTTGTATCCAACGATGCTTAAAGACAAATATTAAATTAAACCTTAGTTCGAACGTTACGATGTTTCTTTGAAGCACGACCTGGAATTTTCTCTACCCTGTCTTTTATTATCAAACTGGTTATGAACGCATTCTTTTGTGTTTAAGAGGAACGAGTGACGTCGACTCAGCAAGAGAGCGGTCAGCTATGTGGACCAGCCAGTCCAGTTCATCTCAGCTGATTCCAACGAGCGCAACTCACACATACACACAGCGCGCAGAAGCATTTCGTTTTTTTATACACCATTGCACTCATACATCACGTTTTGTCGTTTCAAACACCTCCTATCTGCGTGCAACTCGTTTAGAATTTGACCGAGTCATTTTCCGAAGTCTTTTAAAGACTTTCGACATGAATTTGTAACTGAACCTGAATATGAAGCTCTTTTAATACCCTCTAAGCAGAGTTATGTTAACAGCATGACGTGTCTTACTACACTGTAAATATATCATATGAGATAAAACGAATTTCTAAAGTTCAAAGCTCAAACAAGGCTAAACAAATATTGACTTTGGTGAACACTAACATAGAAATAGGCTGACAATTCGTTGGTAGTTCCATGTTGCATTAAATACAATGGAAAATATAGCAAAAGGGGTTTTTGAGAGTTTAAATATTCTAAATGTTTAGCCTATAAAAGTGGGCCTATTAAATATATATCTACTATAATAAAAAGTAAAATTTATTGTAGCTGGAGGAATTTCAGACAAGCCTATAACGAAGTAAATTTATTGAAAGAAAAGAAAATATCTCTTGCCAGTTACTTTGATTTTTGTTCGTCAATTGTTTACTTACTTTTGTATTGTCAATTTAATTTAATATTAGACTTATTTTTATTATTGTTGTTACTTATCTCTTTAACCTGTGCTTTGTTTGTAATTTGCCTTTGTGCTGTTACGTAAACTTGTAAATAAACAAAGATTCGGACTGAATATTATTTACGCTGATAAAGGATTTGCCTACACAGATCCAGCAGTGTAGTTGAACTGCAGAAGGTCATTTTGCGGGCGTAATAGACGTAATTTTGTATGAACGAAGTAACGAGTTAGGCTTTCTTAACCAGCTACAAGACTAAAACTGTTGATAGACAAAATGATTTACATGTCTTTAATCTTATGAAACGTAACGGCCAGCAGTCTTACATGTAACATATTTTAGGCCTACAAGATCTCTGGCAACATGATTATTATTTCAAATAAAGATTGAGCCAAGTATAATAGACCCAAAGAGCATAACATTAATCTGTCCAATAAATGTAGTCTACCATACGTCAGTTATTTATTATAAACACATATTGTAATATATATTATATTTTGTACTATAACATTGATAATGTAATTGCAATAATGAAGGAGAGGTTTAATTACAAAATTAAAACAAAATACGCTGTAATGATTTGAAACAGATGAAGTGAAAGCCAAATGTTCTCAAGAAATTAATGATATAGAAAGCAAATAAAATATGTCGGTGTTCATTTATTTGATTTCACTGTTTTCATGAGAATCCCTCTTCACATTTGTAGTTTTTTTACACAAACAATAAAGCAATAGAGAAATTAGTAATTGTCTATTAAGATTGATTTTTAAGAGAATTTAATTAAGTTACGATCAGGCAGTGTGGTATACAATTGCAGAAACTATTTGTTTTACGAAAACGTTTTAAGAGGTGTAATGCAGTTTACTAAATTATAGGAGACACACATGTTATACGTAATTATATTATTTAACAATATGAAGTAAAATTGCCTGTTTTTATGTTACTCAGACACACATTTTATAGGTAATTATATTATTTAACAATATTAAGTAAAATTGCCTGTTTTTATGTTACTTTTAGTCTAGTTATAATTCATGGAAACAGATCGCTGGAGCTTGATATTAATTTTACAAATTATAAAAATAAAGTTAAGTCAAAAGTTGCCAAAAGTCTTTAAATAAAATTATTAAGTCTAATTGCTCATTGAGCTTAATTAGGCCTACAGAAACTTCGCTATTAATTAAATGGTGCATACAAGAGACGTGATTTACTAAGTTATTTATAACATTAAAGTAACTCACAAATTTTGGTCTAAGATAATTGTATAATAAACGTAATTCTGAAGTTACAGGCTTGCTTCATTAATTTGTTTCAATATTCAGTGAGAATCACGAGTTATTACAAAGATGAAATTCCGAGTAAATTTTGTTTAAACTGGGGAAGAACTTTGTTATTATCGTACGGATCAACCGAGTTCAAACAAATTTCTCAAACATTGATTCTGTAAATGTCCCTTAGTCACATTTTCGCTAGGTGTGTGTGTGTGTGTTGATGATCCGTCTACTCTCATCCCTGAAATCACCAGCAAAGACAAACAAAAATTTTGTCTATAGGTAGAACCCATTTTTTGAAGTCAACAACTCTCCACATGCCGCCTAGAATTCCGCACACCTAACTAAAGACTTAAGGCTCAGATAGTTTGAACAAGGGCCCAGCAAGGTATTCATAGAAACAACTTTGTAAACTAGACGTCGCAGAATAGAATTTCGAGGAGTACTCAACCGGATCTCTCGACGTAGCTTATGGTGAGTTCGCCTTGTGTTTACCTGCGCTCTGTTTTGTATGACTATATACTTTGGTCATCCCATCATCGTATGGAGAGCTGGCCGTTCTAACGAGATACGACTGATGGGTGGAGCTGAGGTCGTGTCAGATGAAAAACTGCCTCAATACTTCCATCACATAGCAACGGCGCGTACACTCACCTGCGTATCGTAGCAACCTACTGCAAGGCAGACCCATTAAATATTATAATACACAGACCTACGCGCTATATTTTGGAAGTATGGCTGCTCTGTAAAATGCGTTGCAAAAGAGAGCGAATTTGAAAAGGGTTGTGGGGGGAAATGAGACGGGGATAGTGTTGGGAGGGTCGCGTTATAAAATCCGCCCGAGCGAAATTAGCATGCCTTTCATCAACACAAATACAAACTGACCAATTGCGTGTACGAGCGAGTTGCCAGGCTCTCGGTTAGGCCCAAGATGGCGTACAGACTCCTGTCCCTGAAACTGAGGGAGCGCCGTGCAGCGTGAGATGCTATGATGGCCGACAATCGATAACAGAGACGCCACGCTCAAGTCCGCCATGTTGAACCCGTCAACTCAGACACTCCCACCAACACTCATCAGTTCTTTTTATTTTCATCTCTACTTTTCCAGCGTCCCCTCTTCATGATATCTGCCGTCCACCCTTCCCCTATTCTCATTGTGGAAGGGTAATGAGATGCGGGTGGAGAATGGCCGCTCCAGCCACATAATAAATGTCAGTACTTTATTCTGATACCCCAACCCTCAGCATCCCTTTCTCTCTCTCTTGCAGGACCCTCCAGCATTTTTTCAGAGTCGTCAAAGGGGAGGAGCGAAGCTGCTGCAGGGGTGGGCGGGGAGAAGGAGGAGCGAAAAATTGTAAAGACATATAAAAAGGCAGAGTAGGTGGAGCCTAGTGAAGGATTGGTAGAATGAACCCGCCCAAAGGGGCACCAGGGGAAGAAGGGGAAGTACGGCCGGCAACTTCCAATGAAAAAAGAGACGAAAAAACCTGCCCCTTCTCTGTCCGTCCCCTGGGTGGAGTCCTGGATATCTAGGGTTACAAATGGAGGGCTGGTTTGACCACAGCAAAGAAGTTAGAAGACAACACCTCATTTTTTCGAGGCTCTTAACCTCCGCCTCACCCTCCCCGCGTGAACAAAGCTTCAGATCACGCCAAGTAACGGTAATTGCACTGGCAACCAACAGAGAACGTCATAGGGCAAGACGAAGAGGGAATGAAAATAAACGTGGTAGAATATTTTACTCTTTTTTATCTGGTTTTGTGGCAAAACTCGTCTTTTCGACCGTTCCTAATTTGAAAGTACAGGCCACGCACGCAGACTGCGTTTCGTTTTTCCTTTCGCCTGTGGTGCGTTCTCTGTCTCGCACACGGCACAACCCCGAAAACAATTTGAGCCACGAAAGATCTCAAATTCTTTATTGGCCGAACCTCGCAGATAGAATTTACCATCGCACCGACCACTTGGTAACTTCTAAATGTAAATAAAACATATTCCGAGTACGTCATTTTTAAATATTAGAATATGTCCTAGATAATAAATCTAGAAGACAAATTCAGTTCCATAAAACTTTTTAAAAACGCGGTAACGTTCTTTGCAGTTGCAATTTCTGAACAAATATTTTCGTAATATTTGTATTAGCGCCCACAGTGAGCCTATGACGAGATAAATGAGACGAAAGGTTCGTACGACAGAAAACATGTCGATGTTGGTCTTGTGGGTAATATGCCTTAAGAAATTTGTAAGTGGAAACCAATGGTTCGAATGAAATACTGCATCCATCTTCAGGGCTGAACACGTCACATACTCAGAAGACCAACGGAGTTGTCAACAAGATAAAGGTTTATGTAGATCTTAGCTTTTTATTTACTTTATTTAACAAATAGCTTTGTTTGGGTTTTTGATGTCAAAGTAATAATAGATTATTAATCCTTCTGAGATACTTTCGAGTAATTTTATAATAAGTGGTAAGGCATAGTTTTTTCAATTTCAAGTATAATTTTGAATTTATAGGCTTATGAGTTGTGCAGAGCAGAATTTGTATTTTTTAACAGCCTAAATGCAATGTCACACTGTTTTCGTAAAATGAATAAATTATATAGAAATTTTCTCTGTATTCTGAAACAAAATAGTTTCTTTTAATTCCTAACAATTCTTTGTTCTTCTGACGGAAATTTCTACCGTTTCGTCAAAATACATTTGGTTATTTTTGGTAATTCAATACCAAGAAGCCAAATTAATATGACGAAATTTATCACGTTTACTAAAAAAATACAGACGTAATATAAAAATAAATTCCAAGGCTGACACGAAATTCGAGAATATCAAGGCAATTTTTTTAATTTTTGTGTAGGCCTGTTAAGAATGCAATTAGTTCAAGAATTAATTATGACAAACAGATAAATCCAGGAGGCGGATAAGTTACAACAATTACGTTGCAATAACCCTATTATAGGAAATATCCACTTATTGGAATACTAAAGCTGGATTCAACGAATTATCTGATCTTACAGACATCTTATTCGTCTCTGGACAACACATCAAAATGGCCTATTATGTTTGTGAGTCGAAACAGTGACCTTTCAACAAGTAGACCTTCGTGTAATAGCTAAATAGGCCCACTGCAGTTTTTATGTAACGTATTATACGCAAATTAACTGTTTTAATAATAATTCCTTTTTGAATAACGTAGGCCCTATCATTTGTCAACAGTACAAAATAAATTTATTACATATCGAATGTAGGCATGTAGTGCTACGTTATACCAATTCAGTATTTCATGGGCTATAAATTAAACGAAATTTAAATTTCTTTATAAAATATGAAATTTTAATCAGCACGTCTATTTAAGGTACAGTTCGAGCGCGGAAATTCCTAGTTAATGCCTTGTGACGAAAATTGTCTCCTCTTCGTATAGGCTATTCAGATATCATCAAGAGGGTATTATCTGCCCACTTATTACAGCCCTGAACATGGAGGCAGGATATTTTTCCGAAACACTTTTACGACGTCACAAACCAGAACATAATCGTTATCAACACTGTCCTCGACGCAAATACAAACATTTTAAAAGAAAGATGGTACGAGAGACATCAAAGCAGTAATAGTACTATAGACTTAGCCTATTAGTTACTTTAAGTCACAGGTACACTCAGATTAAAGTATCTTAAGCAGATCCACGAGCCACTTGACTTAAGGGATTGCGCCTGAGAGTTTCCGTAGTTTTATTCTGTTACCTTAAAATTTTTCATTCAGTTTTAGTGGAATGGGGCAATACGAATTGCGTACAAATTCGATCTAAAAATGTAATTAACGCCCATTGTAAATATTATTGTATCTGGGCCCTACCTGGAATGGCCAGGGGGGAAGTTTGTAAATTTCAATAAATACACGAAGCTGTGCTTGTGAAACTATAAATTACGAACAGGCCTAATTAAAAAAAGTCTCGAATAAACATAAGTCCAGAATATTTAGTACGCTTATCGTATTATCATATTATTTAGTAAGGTTATCGTAATAGAAATGTCAAGTTATTTAGGCACGTGAGAAAATGTAAAATAAAGCCTACGTACTATTTTCTGTTAATAATATTCATGTGTTTTATTAATAACAACAACTTTTTGGCCATAAGGGCTGGGAATTTTTTTTAATATGAAGTTTACAAAAAAAAACAATAAAAATTAATATACAATACACATAAAATCTCGACGCAACACTTTTATACGAAAATGGGTTGCAACAATTCGATCGGTAAAATAATAATTGATTTCTTCTCTGCTATTTTGTATTGAAACTTAAAGTTCTGTGAAACAGAAATGTTAAAAATTCATTACCTACTTCGAAAACTATTTTCAGAGTTTCGCTCGAAATAACTAATAATAGGCCTAACCAAAAAGTTCGCTTTGAAATTCTGATGGCCGGCAGAGAGCGCACGGCACAACAGAATATACGCAGGCGTACACATCTGCATTTAATTAATTTAATTACGAGTTATTAAACATGCGTAAGCGAAGAGATTACCTAACCTAACCTGACTTTATGGAGCACACACCTCGTGAGAAACCTTAACAAGTCAAAAAATTCCTCGCCTTTTATGGAACTCGAAAGTTTATTACTGTGTTTATAACCTGGGCCACTTGAATCCAATCAACACCCCGATATTTTTTTTTTTAAAATTTCCCTTACGCGCTACGTGTTCGTCTTAGATTTGCTGGTTGTAATAATAGACTTATTTGGTGAAAATTAAAAATTATATGAGCTCTTCGGTATGCAATTTTCCCCAATCTCCTGTCATTTAATTCTTATTAGGCCTAAATATTTCCTAATGTAATTTATTATCAAACATCTCAATTTCTTTTCTACTCATCGCCCTTATGACAGAGGCAGTATGACCTCTGAAACGTTGGTAAACATGTACCAGATTACACAGCGCAACAACCCAGAAGACAGAAACCTTCTTTTCTTCCTTTTATGAGCGAGCGAGGCAAATTTTAGCATCGATACAATACAACAGGCAAATTTCTAGTTCTTTTTTTTACGTATTTTAAAATTTACGTTTTTAGACAAGAGCCTGGAAGTTTATGGCCACTGTCTTACACAAATTTCGTCATTAATGCAGTTTGTTACCGTCGTTCACAGGTATCTTATTTGAAATTAACTAAGCGCCCAAATAATTTGCTACCAGCCCTTAAAAATAGTACGTATTTTATATTATCATTCGAAATTTTAACTGTTGATCAACGAAACGTGAAATCAGGCCAATACGAAATCTTGAAGTAGGCCTAATATTCCCAGCGGTAAAATAATTTCGACTCAACCTCAGACGAATCGCCCTTTTATTGAGAACCAACTCTTCGCCTTGACGATACGAGATTTTGGTCGTTTCCACTGATTCTTAGGTTATTTAACGGGATTTTCTTTGAACTGCAGTAAATCTGTTATTTGGGGGGAAAAAAGACACGTAGTACCTTGGTCAACATATGAAGTCTCCGAGATGAGATACGAACAAGGGACTTCTCGAATATAAAGCACGAGTGTCTACATCGCAAATTGACAGCTGTTGGGAGATCAACAACGGAATCAAACGAGACCAATCGAAATGCTTACCTAATTAATGTAGCCTATAAAGCTCATACTATAATGACGATGGAAAGTGCATTAGGACGTCTGTGTTCGTGAAACATTTTTTTAATATTTGGGGATTTTGATTTTAATTTGAAATCTTTGAAATTGGTAACACACAAACTACCCCTAATCCTACAGAAAATGTACAGATTTTGAGAAAATATCCCGCACTACTAGGCAGGCTTACGTAAAATTTTACTTCTGCCTTGAAGATGAAGGCAGCTTGTTCGTCCTAAATATTGGCATATAGGAAAAATACTACATGGCAAAGTCAGGATAATGTTAAAAGATTTCGTCAAAGCTCAAACAATCCGGCGTTTTAGAATATCCGGTCTGCGATCCATTGCTCCACTGTTTTTCCGTACCGATTCAACCAATTAGGCTTCAATTTGATCGTGTTCGAGCTGAGATGAAAAATCTGTGAATGATCCTCTAAAGGTTTGCAGCGAGCAGCTGAATCATCAGATATTACGTTGAACATTGCCCATTGTCTGAAGTTGGCCACGATCTTATATTTGACACGCGATGTTTTGGTATTTGATTTTACTCGCGAATTCAGGTTGCTGGTTGTCATTAAACCGACGAAAAATTTATATGTCGATGTTCTATTTTAAGATATCAACAGAATATGAAATAAACTGTAAGGATTTTAATAAAATTTATTTTTAAAACAGAAAATTCCAAAGGCATTTTTATTGTTCGTTTACCACAAACACGTACATACGATACTATAAGGTTATTTATATTGGTTTATTAAAAGAATAAATATTTTACGGTGCACCGGTGAGCGTAAGTTGTTTAAAATGAGACTGTGATGAATTTTCTCTAAGACGGGCAAAGATTTTTGGATAACCTTGTGTTTAATTTTGGAAATGAGATAGTAAATCTTTCCAGGGTGTGTCCTCAAGACGAAAATTTTTGTATTTACAATTTATTTTTCTAAAACGCGACATTTAGCACCGAGGGACTGAAAGATGGAATTTCTCTGTTATAAAAAGTGAAAGGCGAACAGAGGAACTTCTGGCATGTTTTTAGTTGCTTTAACGTCGTGGATATTTAAATCGAAATTTGACTGACCACTTCAAACGAAATGATAATTTCTAGTGTTTCCGGAAGAGAGGTTGGGATTGCACGTGTGGCAAAACTGTACTCTGACATAATCGGTTCTGATAAATAACAGTCTTCAAAATAATTATCTTTACCAACAAATTACGAAAACTCTGGTAGGGCCAATTTTTTGTTGACAGCAAAATACGTATTCCTAAATTTAAAAAAAAATAGCCTTACATGTACACGGGACTTCTAATGCAGTAGAATAAAAAATATTGACATCAAGATCGTGTTAGTTTTGTCAATTTTTTCATTTTTTTGTGAATTAAAAAAACTATGAACGTCTTAAAACACGTATTTTAAATTCTGTACCGGACGTATTTAACAAACACAAGTAAATTCTTTACAAATCCTTTCCAGTCTCTGCTCAAAAATTTCAATAATATGACAACAAAACAATTTATTGTTGTTTGAAATTATATTTCTGGCACATATTAGCAGGGGTTGGCGGATATAAATGCTGTCTAAAATCTGATTTGTTGAAACGCGTCTTTTCAAATGCTTGGGTTTCGTCTTATCAAAATATCGGTTCGAAAAACGGTTTTAAAGTCAATTATGAATTGAAAATTACGCATAAAATAATGGCCATTTATTATTTTAAGGTCCTGTACTAAAACTTTACTTCAATGAATTAGGAAAATTACAAAGACAGCCAGACTTCGGTACACAGTTTAAAACCCAGAATACAAAAAGGTGTTTTAACAACTTAAACGAAAAAGATTTTTTTTATTTATCGAATAACTTACGGAATAAGCCTCTAGTAAAGAATTTTAAAAAATAATTTATAACGTGTAAACATAGGAACGAGGCTAAATTTAAACTTATTTTGAAAATTAGCTATATTTAACGATAAAAACAAAAATATCACGATTTGCGTGCCCTGTGTTGGTCTTGTCACAAACCGTTTTAATGATTACTTACTCCATGAAGTCGACGAACGTTGTGTTCCGTTGGAAGAGCCACTCCACATCCGCGTCGTACTCAGAAGCTCGCCGGCTGAGGAACTGGTTTAGCTCCGACGGAAAGTCCGCTGGCTTACCGACCTCGGCACGTGCGTCTGCACTGGAGAGTCAGGTACACCTGCTGGGACACGGCTTCTATAAAACAGGTTCTCGTTCAGAATTCTGTGAACGTGAAAGTGACTGCCAGGAAGTTCACGTTATTCGTGAATTATTATAGACCATTGATAAGGTTCTTAAGTATTATTACATTTTCTGAAATCGCTAAATTCATTTCAAGTACGTAACGTTGAATTAAATTTTAAATGTTATTCAGATATTTTAAGTAAAATATTTTTGTGCTAAACTTTGTGTATTTGCGTCAACCCCTCACTTAAACACACTCATATAAATAAGTTACGTGTACCATTTTGTTCATTAATAACGAAAGAAAGCTTTATATTGCTTACAGTACATGTTGTAATTCACGTTAAGTTTCCAGCTGATTTAATACCTAAAATAATTTTATTTTCAGTTACGTTATTACGTCAGAAAGAAATACTTAATACGTAAAGATTTTATCTTACTTTCTCTCATCAACAAAAAATGACGCCATAGGCCTAATTTATTCAGTTTCGCCTTTAATAAACAATTTCACAAAATCTTTAAATGTCTTCATGACAGAAGAGATTTTTCTAAGAAATACGTCTCTGTAAACGATAATAATTTTTTAACATTTAAATACTATTTATATACAGTTTTAACAAACGTCTGTGTATTATTAAGACATCAGCCTACGATCTATGAATTTTAATTAAAATAAAGTTAATCGCGGTATATTTCTTCGCGACAGAGACGTAACAAATGAAATGCCCTTCTCTCATTAAAGTACAAAACTGAATTAATAGTTTAATTAAATTTTATACCATTTTTTCTTAATTCGATATGTAGGACGGACATCCTGTTACGTTTTATTTGTATATAATAAAGAAGTGTTTAACGAGTAACAATTAACATTTCTATTGTTCACTGTCAACGTGTGTTGTAAAATGTCAGTTCTAAGTTCGATGATTGTTGTCATTTACTTACAATCATTCAATAAAGCACCGAAATTTTGCAAACTGTCTCCAAAACGTGTGTTAAATTCCAATAATGCGATATAAAATTAATTGCCGCGTTAAAAGAAGCCATTCTCTTCGAATTCATGTTAAAACGAATGAAAATAATATAACTGAGAAATACTTGGACAATCTTTGAAATGTAAAAAAGGAAAATATTAATTGTCGTGTCTTTTTAAATACGTAGAGCCACGCATAAAATTAAATTATTAATCATATAAAAGTTTTAACTCAAGTGGGTATAAATTCGGGAGATATCCGGTCGTTCTACAGCTTAGGTCAGAATTCTGCGTTGCCTGAAAGTAGGCCGCCTTCCTTACCACCGCACAGAACTGCATTTTCATTCAGGGGGCTTGCGAATCTCTGCTTTTAAAAAGGCGTCGTTTAATAACTTAATAATGAATTACTTTAATATTGCATTTGTAAGTAGGGCTTTAGTTTATTCCTGGATTAATTACAGATAAAGATTAAGGGGAAATTATTTCACGAATTTTATTCAGGCACGCTCAAATTTTAGGCCTAATGCCAAGGACGAATTAAGGAATCGAAGCCATGATCTTTTATATGTTTAATACGCAAATTCTCGTCAATTTTAGGAAAATATAAAAAAACTCTAGTACAGTAGTTTTGATAATAATAATAAATTAAAACGTAATCATAAAATGATGGGCCAACATAGACTTTTAAGTAGTAAATAATATTTTAAGTTTGAAATTACGAGTAAGATTATTTCGAAGTAATCCATTTTTTTCTTTTGTTTTTCAAAAACTGTGTATTTTTTAGAAACACGTTTTCGTAAATGTCATTAATCGACATCTTTTATGCCAATAATTAAGATCGTAACAACAAACAAATTCATTGATAGCTGGCTAATATATTTTATAAATTTCTGAAATTCCAGTGTTACAGAACTTAAAAAAAAAAAAAAAAAATCTTTCATTACTCTCTGACCCACAATCTGTTCAACGTCTACACCCACAAATCCTCGTTACCTTGAAAACGGGACGAGTGTTTCTATTCATAAACACCTTTCATCAATTGACGGGGAAAGGTCACGGTTCAATGGACAGCGGAACGATCATACATTCCGACACTTTTTTTTTATTTTCCTGTGTTTACGTTCGTGCGGGAGCGTGGCGCTAGCTGTCTCTTTCATTGATGAGCGCGAATTCAGTTCGAATGGACCACAATCTCATCGTAAATCTACTGCCACGCGTTTGTAATATTCCTCATATTGGATTATTCCCACAATTATTGGCAGTTTCATCTGCAAAAAATATTAAAATATAGACGTAATCAATATTAAAAGGAGGGACGTAATAATTATTACATTTCGAGTTTTTTAATTGTAGCATATCAAAATAATAACAGAAATTAATGAATAAATATAACTTAATAATTAACATTCTATTAAAATCAACAGTTGTAGTTGTGAAAATTCGCACTTTGTCCTCAAGAACAGCGTTTATGGCGTCTAATGGAACGGTTAGTGGGAATTGTGACAAGATTTTACGATTAAAATATTGTAATCGGGAGAAAAATAAATGAAACGTATTTTGTGTTGAATGGAAATGAAGATAATGAAGCGAGCAATTACGGGCCAAGTAAGAAATTGTCGTGAAATCGCTTGAAATTTATGAATGCAGTCGATTATTACAAATGTGAATGTTAGAGCGATAGGAATGTGTTGATGGATTGCATGTGGCAGGTAAAATTGCTGCTTACGTGTACAGGCTAGAGGTAAAATGTCTCCTGTCTCGCAAAGCGATCCGACATACTTAAGTAGGGGACTTGAAAATGAGAAAACTTATGTCTTGTATTTGAACAGGATAATTTGAAAAAAAAAGTAGGCCTATTCCATAATTATTTCCTTGAGTGATCCACAATGTATTGTTTGTTGAGTTAAACTACAGACCAAAATCTCACGGAGAGAAACGTAACTTTGAAAAATTTACGTCGTAAAGGAAAATTAATCTCCTGGCCTTATTCCAGTAATCGTAATTATTACATTATATTTAAAGTGAATAGTCTAAATTGTTACGGCTTAACGCTAGAAACACAATTGGGCACAGTAATTCCGAGCCACATTGAAACATATAACGTGTATTGTTTATTATAATTTTTATTGTTGCTTTGTTGGAAATATCGAAATGTCATTTTAATGTCAATAGCATTTTCTCGTTCATTTCTAAGATTTAGAACAGGAATAAAAGTTTGAGTCTGTTACGTCTTACGTCACTTGAACGTTGCGTCTTATTGTAGCATCACTGCCACGGGGTAAAAACCCATTTGCAGTTAATAATAAATAATAAAAGTCATGACACAAAGAAAAACAGTCATTAAAGTGGGTTTTGTATAGAAAGGTACAGATTATACTGCCCTGCCGCAATGCGTAGAAAATCTATGAAAGATTCGAGGTTCTTATGGTGTTTAAAAAAATCTAAGTTCGGTTTTCTGGGCTGTAACGCGGTGTGGACCAGTTCGTAGATACCATCGATTCGATTGAACAAAATTCGACAAAATATTATCGTGTGAACAGTGAAGTTTGTAGCAAGTATTTTTATTTCCTTCGGAGAAAACAGCTTCTTCCTTACTCATGAAATTTGAGGTTTTAACGGCGGCAAAGTCTTCACGGCTGAAGATGGAGACAGTGTGTTCTTCCAAAATGTTGGTATCTACCTACAATCCCACGTGGTTTAACAACGTAGATGAACATCGTCATGTACTCTACCCGTTGTCCACTCGATGTCGATCCAGCCAGCAGCTTGAGGGCACGCAGCCAGTGACGGGACCAACCAACACCTGCAACACATTTTAAATACAGCGGAATCTTCATTTATTATATCATCATAATCAATCTATGTCAAAAATTTATTTTTATAAAATTAATGTTCCGAAACAGGAATTTTCATAATTAGTTGAGTTAATTTATTAAGAAATTTTTTAAAGGTATATTTTAAATTATTTACGATTCGAATATTTCAAAGCAAATAGTGGGCAATATGTTTATAAAAATTAATTAATAATTAATTTCTTCTTATCCACCTATAGACCTGTTGTACTGAGAAAATAAGTTAATGTAAAGTATATCGAATTGATTATAATGAATTTATAATAATTTCTAGTTGCCAAACTTGTTCTAATATGTAACACGATATCCTGGCGTTATAATATATTTTTTCAGAAATTTCTAAGGACGTAAATTTGATTGTTTGATATTTGAAACTAACGTACGTTCAGTTTTTCTAGTGAGTGGAAGTGATATTTTCAGTCACGTGTACAATTATACAGTATTCAAAAGAAATGTCTTATTAACGTACACTAAACTTTCAAGATCAAAATTTAATAATAAATTACATCTTAAATAAATCATAAACTAAGCATAGATAAGTTTTTAGTTTTAGGCCTAATTATTACGTTACTTCCTGCGGTCTCGTAACGATGTTACTCACGTTAACATTGTTTGAGTTCTGTATTTATCGGGGATAATTATTATAATTAAAATAACACTATTTTAATTAATAAACGTTTGTTTACTATTTTTAAACTAACAGTGGAGGAACTTTAAAAAGAGCAACATATTTTAAATATATAACAGAAAAGTTATAAAGCAAAACCTCTCACAAATCTGAGTAAAATGTTTTATCCAAATTACTTCAGTTTTAATACAACAGAAGTTAAAATTAACGAGGTTAATTAATATTACGCGTTTTGTTTTGTATTAGAATAAATCTATACTAATTTACTTTGCGATGTGATTTACTTCAACTCTGATCGTTTGTTTACGGAACAATACGACCTAAATCTGTGGTAACTCTTTCCTTGATCAGATTCTCTTTTAAATTCTTCTTCTCAGTCTATGACATGTTGAGATACTGCCTAAAGCCATCCAATTTCGTGATATCTGCTACTCTGAGATAAGACATGAAATATTGACTACGAAGTTGCTAGTGCTTCATAGAAATAATCTGTGCTTTCCAAAACGGAAATTAGGTCCCCACAAAGACAGTTACAAGCTGTCAGTGATTACAAAGAAACTTAGCTGGCCATTACAACTGTTTCCAATTCCACTGTTTGCCCAGACATAAACTGACTGTGGGTAATAAAGTTTGGATTTCAGGCCTACTTAAGAACTTGCGTCCTGAGTACGATTCATCGTCAGCTTCTCTAAATGGCCAGTGCGATTTTAAATTATTTAACGTAACGTCTGTAAAGTGGTAATAAAATTACATTTAATTTCATAATAATAATAATAATATGAAATCACAGATTGTTTAAATTAATAAAAAAAAAGAGTTATTCATTATGGACATGAAGATCGGTTTCACGAATTTAACAAAATAGTTTCATTTTTTATATTTAAAGACGAAGGAATGCTCATTCTTAGAAACGTAGTCATTTTCAAGGTTTTAAGATTCTTTAATACTTTTTAAAACAAACTATAAATAAAATACAAAAAGGAAAGACTGTTTAGTTTTTCAGAATATCTCTATTCTCATATTACATCGCTATAAATAACCGTGAATATTTAATTACTAACACTTTTAGACGAAATGTTATTTAATAACGTGTTAAAAGTTCAAGTCTTCTTGTCGAAAAGAAACTTGTATTTAAGAAAAAGCTGTCAGAAGGAGTTTGCATTTTCATTAACATTTAGTGGATTTACTTTTGATTTTGTACATAAAAATGGTTTCATTTACTATAATTACCCGTATTTCATATACCATAGTTTATAATATCTTATATACGGATTATTAATAAAATACACAAGCATATTTATAATTGTTAATCTCTGTATTCTGTTATAAGAAGGAAATACTAACTGCTGTTATAATTTATAATATAAATGCAATAATTTTAATACGTTCCGTTGGTTAACTGAATATTAGAGTAATAATTACTAAGATATTTTCGTTCTTAGTTGCGGTTGAAAAGTACCATGATTCCCGAGATTTACCGACACTCACGGTCCGGGAAGCGGGGAGACGAGACTGGTCCAGCCGTAAGCAGCTGCATCTCATCTCTCCGACAAGACGCAGGTCGTCGAACTCTTAGGCCTAACATTCAAGTAAGGATCGTCTAGACAAAAATTCATATGACTAGATCTAGAAAATTATCATCATTGATATTAAATACAAGCAATCGTTCATAAAATTTGGTTTGAGAATTATATTATTTTGAATTGAATTTAATAATTTAAAAATACCAATTGAGATATAATTTTTTGAACTTCGAAAATAAATTAACGAAAGTGTCTGAAACATAATGAAATTATATTCTTTGTAACAATCTTGCGTGTTTTTACTGTTCCTTTCACAAATAAGCCTGTGTATAAACATAAAGCAGTGAGTAATATTGGCTGACGTTTTGAAATGTTATTTAATTAAATTTAGGTTTAAGTTCAATAACAAAAATTAAGTACGTCTTCTACATTAAATCCCAAGCGAACACTGAATGGGAAACTGAAGTATTTTTTTTAAAATAAATTTACTGAACGTATTTTCATCCACTATTAAGAAATTCATTACCCCAAAATTACATAATTTTCATTCATACGTCGAACATGTGAGATATGAAGTCTTTAGGGAGACGAGTCTTAAGGTATTGTTTCCTGAGACATATCACGGCGTATTCTGGTAGATACTGATCGACGTTTCAGATAAGCTTACTGCCTCCATCATCAGGGCGATGATTCATCGTCATCTAAAGGCAGTTTACTTTTAGCCCGACAGTTATTCAATGCATCCATTATTAAGGCAGTAAGCTGCTCTGAAACGTCGATCAGTACCTACTAGAATACGTGTACCATATCCCCGAAACAGCCGCCTATATGTCATTCGGTTTGAGGAAATTGACTGCTTTTAACTGAAAGGACAGTTGATCTAAGCCTATATATTTAATATTACGTGGAGTAAATTTTATATAATTTTATATATATAAATTATGATTTTACAAACCATATGTTACAGAAATTGTTTATTACTGATTTAAGTATTGCCACGACAGGGCATACTTTGTCTATGGAACGTTTCTTTTTGTTTCCAATTCCAATTCCAGTTCAACAATTAGATAATTAAAATAAATTAACACTGATATAAATTGAATCGAAGATGTCAGACCTTGTAGTCTCGTAGAAATTTACAGACGTTTCGGAGACGTTTATTACCTCCAATTTCAGGTTGTGAGTGACTCATCAAATTAACTATGAAGGCAGTAAGCACATCTGAAAGTTGGCGTAATTCTACGAGACGCAACATCTTAGAAGTCAGTAATTTTCTTACCCACCGCTGTAAGAACTTAAAAATAGCCTAAACGTTTATTAACTAATTGAATGGAGTAAATTCCTCCTGAAAATGGCGATGGTCGATGAAGCTGCAAATACATTTTCCACCTTTTATGAAACACGAATATTTATGACACGTGATACATTACAAATCAAATTTTTATCATTTCCGGTACTTGTACAAATTTTGAAAAAAAAAAAAAAACGCCGGCAAGGAAGCAAAAGTGGAGATGAAGAAAAGTGTACCTAAAATTCTGAAATAATTCTAAGAA
>NW_019061380.1:0-11199 GCF_000696155.1 Zootermopsis nevadensis
TAACAGTATTTAAAATCCCATTTAAGTACCCGTCACACAAAGAGACGACAGATATTTCGAAATCAAAAGCATCTGACGAAGGACAGTGTTAATAAAATTATTCCTTAAAGGCATTTAAATTCGGAGAACACCCGCAGTTCGGAATCTTCCATCTGAATTTCTCTCATTCAAAATGCAAAAGCAAATTACTTTATAGGAGTGTGAAACTTGGTATTTAACCCCTAAAGAAAAAAAAGATCTAGTGTGATTCTGAGTAAAGTACTTAGTGGAATTTGACAATGACTCCACAAAATACTCATATTTTACGGCATTTCAATGTTCATTACCGTGTTCACAACATCCCGAAACAGGTCCCTTATCAGCCCTCTCCACGCACGCAAAGTGATGACAGCGCCCCTGGAACATCTGATTGAGCGTCCCAGGTCAAAATTTATTGTGGCAATCCCCAGAGTTCGCACGTTAATATCAGCGGGACAGAACGTGGTATCGCTCGCTGCAGGCAGTGGACCGTAGACCGGTCTCTGTCCCGCCTCTACGTTGAATTCTCTGCTTTAAACTCTCTCTCACGCCATCTGCTTTAGTTGCGAGGAGAAAGTTGTCAGTGGAACCACGGTTCCGGAGAACTTGACGTAAATACGTCTATACGGAAAGGAAGTTTATATATTGGCTTTATTCTAAATATTTACCTTTATACATGCTTTACAATTCAGTAAAGTTTGATTAAGACCATTATTGTCAATTTGTTGATAAACAATTGACGTTTCCAAGGTAACATAACAATGCAGTTACACGTTTTCGTTTCACGTTTTCGTTTCACTTTTTCGTTTCGTTTTCGTTTCACGTTTTCGTTTCACTTTTTCGTTTCGTTTCCGTTTCACGTTTTCGTTTCACTTTTTGCCGAATGAACTGACCCGAAAATATAGACGTATTTATGTCAAAAATATAAAAGTCGAACGTCGATGCCGAGCTTTGGCGCGTTTTAAAACGTCGTGCCTTCTTCTCTCCTCAACAAAATGGACGGAGCGTGTTCTGAATTATTGAAATACTCCATCAATAGGAAAGTATTTGCGTCCGTGCGTTTGATAAGGTACGTGGCTCCTTGCAAAGCTCTCGCGTCCGTTGTTTGAGTTTACGTCTTGCTGTCTCGAACGGGGTAAATCGGTCGGAGGTTCAGGCTAACGACGCAGCTTTCGTCAGGGACGCGAAGTCTCATTCTCGGTACGAGCAGATAGGCCTAAGCGTGACTTGTTTTCGGGACTTACCAATATGAATTACGCTGTTGTAGAAAACTCTACACTGAAGATGGAGGCGATACGTTTCTTGAAGACCGAAGTTCGTCTGTGTACAAATTCAGTTCATAATCTCAGAGAAAACACAAGTCGTCTCCATGATAACGATCGGGGTTGATAAGAGATTTTGCGTTGCTTCGTATATTACTGTCTGGGTCACAGCGATTCTGTGGCAACTCGCCGAACTACGGCTGTGAATTTTGAAAGTGTTTTTTTTTCGTCTGATTGCAAATTCTGACGACGCATCTGGTTCTCAGTGTCACTGTCCACAATCGGTCTTTGCGAAGACATTTTTCCAAGTAGCAATGGTGCCGGGAATCGAAGCCAATCTCCCATCGTGTATGATTGGGTTTCTTCAGCCCTGACCTGCAGTGCGTTGTGACGCTGATAGTTCCGTGTAGGAGTACAATTCTGTGGCCTTGATCGGCTGGGCCAAGTGTGGCTCTCTCTTTCTCTCTCGCCTTTCTACATTGACGAAGCTACGCTCCCTCCTAGGATTCCTCGTTGCTTCTTTGTTCCGCTCTCTCTCTCTCTCTCTTTAGGCCTTTCTTTCTTCCTTCTTCGTTAATTTTATGACTGATCTCTTTGTGATCTCCTTGCATGAGTGATCGGCCTTGAGTGGGACTCGATCCCACGATCGCAGCAGTCAGGCGCACGAGGTATATTATACAATAATTTTCGTAAAGTGTTAAAATTACAGATGGTGGTCCTCTGCTTTGTTGGGCCGTGTACGTGTTTCTTATTTTTCAACCAGATTTTATCTCACGGCCGTTGGATATAGTACAAAACGACAAATTACGACATTTTTTGGAATTTCTCAAAGGGGTACCCCATGAGAAATTTCAAGAAATGTCGAAATTTTAAAAAAATCAAAAAACGTCGGAAATCGTCCAAAACGACAAATTTCGACTTTTTTTGATATTTCTCAAAGTGGTACCCCTTTGAGAAATTTCAAAAAATGTCTAAATTTTAAAAAAATCAAAAAACGTCGGAAATCGTCCAAAATGACAAAATTCGACATTTTAAAAAATCAAAAAACGTCAAAAAATCGTTAAAAATGACAAATTTCGACATTTTTTGAAATTTCTCAAAGGGGTACCCCTTTGAGAAATTTCAAAAAATGTCTAAATTTTAAAAAAATCAAAAAACGTCGGAAATCGTCCAAAATGACAAAATTCGACATTTTAAAAAATCAAAAAACGTCAAAAAATCGTTAAAAATGACAAATTTCGACATTTTTTGAAATTTCTCAAAGGGGTACCCCTTTGAGAAATTTCAAAAAATGTCTAAATTTTAAAAAAATCAAAAAACGTCGGAAATCGTCCAAAATGACAAAATTCGACATTTTAAAAAATCAAAAAACGTCAAAATCAGTTCATCAATGTACTTCAAATTAGCTTCTTTTACAGAATTAAATTCTTCAAGATTATTAACATTTTCCTTCAACTGTTTAATGTGCCTGAGTTCAGTGTTATTCAGGGAACAGGTGGTCAGGGAAGGGGGAGGGGCTTTGCCCCCGTCATTAGCACGTTTTCAACTCATGTTTCGTAAATACGTAACTAACTGTAAATAAATTTAGGTTATGTTTACATATTCAACGAAAACGTTACATCATCTGCAAAATCAGAGTAGAAATAATTTTTTAGTCTAAACACTAAAAATTGAATATATCACATATTTTCTCGTTTACAAAGAAAATAGAGCATGAATAAATTAAGTTTTGAAGATGAAACGTGGCTTTCATTTCATGAACTATCAGACAATGAACACGTCACACAATATTCGTAGACAGGGTAAATGACTGGATTTATCAGACGTTATCAGTAACAAAACTGAGAAACTCCAACGGCGTAGGATCTTTTAGGAACGTTTATCGAAATATCTTAATTTTTCGTGAACCTAACCTAACCTAACCGACTTCAAAAAGACCCACCACTGGACAGTATCTGGGTATTTCAAACAATCAACGCGATCACACCAAGTTTATTTGAGATTACATTTTAATATTATCCTTCTACCTCTATGTATGAGTCTGGTTATGGAATGTGTGGTGCAACCAGCGGGGAAACAGAGTGTAGTCTAGATTATGAAGGTCCTTACTTCTCAATCCGTCTCTTACATTAAAATATTATCTTCAAACAATCTCGGCCAACATATGATTTTCCTTTAAAGTGAACCATTCTATGTAAGGAATAAAAACGAATAACTGATATGTTCTTCAAGGTAACGCGATTATTGCAACACAAACCCAACAATGCGAAAAATAGGCGAGTGTTGAAATGGTTACCAGGAAGATATTTGTAGCGTCCAACTCATGACACAGAATTATGTTTGTTTCTATATTACAGTTACAAGTGACTTTTCAGCAGACTGGGTTTGAAGCCTGCACAACGACGTTTGGGGCTATAAAAGGTGCGGAAGTTAGGCTTCGTCCCTTCCCAACATTTTCCTGACAACTGCTGTTCTGAACCACAACACGTAGCGAAAATTTCCGTTTCTACAATAGCGTATTAGTACAAGCCAGTAAGCTGACAACCAATTATTCATTACGACTAACAAAAAACTTTTATTACTATGGACACCAGTCGTCTTTAAATTTGACGTAAACAAAGTGCATTAGGGCCATCTGGAGTTTGATACTTTTCTTGCCAAAAAGACTTATATGACACCAAGTGTTATGGAAGACAACAGTAGCAGAGTTGAGGTTTGTCGTTCATAAAAACAAGCGAGCAAGATTAGCAACGAAGTTGGTTCTGCCTTTTCGTGATTTTATCCCGACCTTTTATGTTCCGCGAAAGCCACTTAGAAGCTATGCGCATGCGTCGTATGAGATGGACTCGTCCGAATCACGCGCTAGAGGGGTGTCAGCTTCAGTTGGTTTGTAGCTCTAGACGTGTACAGATCGGTGAGTCACCGCAGCTGAGACCCCCCCTCCGCTACTAATGAACTCGCCTGTCTCGGCTACCAGACTGCACTTGGCTACAACCCAGAAGACGCATAAAGCTTCTTCATTCTGCTGTAATGCGTGGTGTTTAAGACACGCGTTTGCGTCGGTGAAGCTTCGTTGTTCTGACGGTCCACTTCCTCCTGCGAATTTCATTCCTTGGGGAACGTTTTAGCCTGTGGCCCGTCTTAATAATATCTGTCCCCCTTCTTAGATTCACCTCATCTCACTCTTTCTCTCGACACGCATTCTCTGTCATATAACTGGGGCTAAATATGATGGAGTTTTCCCAAAAACGGAATTTGATTACATTATTCCATCATGCCAGTGAAATCGCAACATGACACGTCATTTGCGACAATGGCGGCCCTTTATGTTTTCGGCTGGTCCAGCCTGAACGGGAGGTGGGCCATATTGAAATATTTGCTACTACAGACGGATCATACAATTATCTCAACGTAACCGAAACAAAACCTAATATTACAATCTGGGTTCGCTTTTCAAATTCCAATTCGCGTCATATCAAGTAAATGCACATCCGTGATTCTTAGACGGGACGTCGGTTTGTTTTGTTTTAATACGAGGCGCGTCCCCAAAGTAAGTTTCCCTGGGGCCGTTTACAGAAACAAAACACAATTTCATGGAAATATTTATTGCAACAGATACAGCAAGTGTCCAGCTATTTTTCAACATATTCGCCACCGGAATTGAGACATTTGTCATACCGTGGGACCAACTTTTGAATCCCTGTGTCGTAGAAGTCTGCCGCCGGGGATGGGAACCACTGTGTGACAACCATCTCCGCCTCTCTGTCATTCTCAAAACGCGACCGGGCGTAAGAAGAATGTAAGGACCATCTAAAATGATAATCAGGGGAGAGACGAAATTCGAAATGAAGAAGGCAGTTCTGGTGCTGGGCAGAGTCGCACCAGAAGCAATGAATATCATGTTAAGAATAATTGGACGAATTGACCTGTTGAATTCGAAGCTCGTCTAAGTAATATTAAAGGTTTCAGCCCGCACCGCGAAGAAAACACCACACTTCACCGTCGCGAAGATCGACTGGTTAACGCCGTTTAAGGAAATAATCGCTGTTTATTCTGAGAAACGTACGAAGCGTACAAATGCGAAATGAAGAGTTACTCATTACTAAGTCAGGTCTTTCTTTCTAAGTACCACGTATGAAAAATCTGTCACGTGGTTAATTTTTCGGATGAAAGACGATTTCACGGCGGGAAAACAATTTCTACTTAAGTACAGAGTTGTGTTTCCGTAACGAACTCCACTCGTTTGTCCCATTCTTTTAAATTCGAGTTATCTGCTTTCAAAGAGACCGTCTTCCACAGTGAAGCAGGCGATAACAAGATGGATGGGATTTAAAAATTAATTGTGCAGGGCATTGCTTCTCCATTACGAGTTTCACCTTCTTGCAAAAAGAACGAATGAGCTCCTGTTTGGTGCCTACGTGCAGGGCTGAAACACGAACAAAGAAACTCTCTGGTCTACAAAGAATAAAACTTCTCAGAGATCTTAGTTCATGTCTCTTCTCACCAGGTTAAAGGACAGTATCAGAATACAAACGCAGGGGAGAAATCCCTCGATAATGTGGGAGGTTCATTCTGTTACGTATGGAAGACGGAGAAATCAGAATCACAGTCACAAGGGAATTAGGACAATATCAAATTCGGGGAATTTTGTTATCGTTCAGCTGCCAATTTGTTGCATTATCGCCCCAATTAGAAAGCTTCAAGTTTTAAAATATGAATTGCAGTAATTTTTATCTGTTGTGTCGTAGTGTATTAGACTTGAACGTTCACCCCAAATAAAGAACACAGATTTAATGTCATATACGATTCCCGGCGGTACCCGAATTTATAACTTGTGTTGGGCAAGGCCGTGGTCTAGGCAACACGGAGTTTTCCTCCGTGGCATCCCAACAATTACTCCATTCACACACAGAAGAAGGCAATGGCAAACCACTTCTGGATCATCTGCCAAGAACGTATATGAACAGGTCCCAGTCCGAGAAAAGGATGGAAGGATCCTGTTCATATGGACCTGTCGTCAGACAGAACACCAAATAAAAAAAAATAGTCAGTACCTAACAAGCCTGGAATTTTAGAGCATGCGACAATCCTTATTGAGATGCGCACAAGGACATCACAATGAGCATTGTTTGTAATTTATATTGTTGTCAAAACAATTATGTATAACGTTGAGTTCAGAGATTTGGAAATAAATGTTTTCCTGTGGACTCGTTTTTATATTATTTCTTATTCTACTGTTTCCAAAATAAACTAGCACATGACTCAAAGACGAAATCTCCAAGGACTTGTGTTTTAGACTCCTTTTATTGTTCCTGTGCTAAGAACACACCCCTAAAGTGGTGCACTATATTTCAGAAACATCATACACATTCTTTTAATTCGGTCAAAACTCGAGAATGCTTCTGTCATACGCGATGGTCTAAAGGCCTGTACGCACTATAGTACAAATGTCGCGGCACAAAGTCACTTGATGTGCCTGTTTCGCAACAAGCACCTCCGAAACGTCGATAAATTTGTACCAGACTACACGGCGTAAAATCCCAGAATACAGTCGTCTTAATCTCATCTGTTGTCTTGTGCGAGTACACCTGATCTCTCACGTTAAGGGAAGAACAAAGCATGAGGGCGCTGAAGTGAGAGGTGGCTGGAGAAAGACACTATTTAGTAACGCTAGGAGTAGTTAGGATAACATTAAGATGGATATTAGTGAAGTAGAACGGGTAGGGGTAGATTGGATTCATCTGGCTCAGGATAGAACATCATTAAATAAATACAATAGTCTGAATTAGAGATGAATATAAATCGACTTTTCTGGCGGGGCCTTGTGAATACGGTAATTATTATTATTATTATTATTATTATTGACTGCAAGTGGGTTTTTACCTGGTGGCAGTGGTCCTACAATGAGACACAACAAAAACAATAAGACACAACAAAACAACACACCACACTCAAAATAAAACAACTCATAAGATTGCAAAACCATATAACCTAAAGTACATAACTTAAAAATGAATGAACATCATTAAATAAATACAATAGTCTGAATTAGAGATGAATATAAATCGACTTTTAAAGAATCCGCAACATTTCGATAGGTCTATAGATTGAACAGGGAACTTGTTAACTCTGCAGGTAATTACGTTATACGTGAGAGATAATTTTACTAAAATTCTAGGCCATATCTCCTTTTTCCATCTCAGCCACTTCGGAATCTCTTCTCCTTTTTTTGCACAATGCAAGGAATGGAAAGATGCAGTCAGAATGTCGTAGTTAGTTTCATTTAGGTATGAGCATGCGCCCTGGTACTCGTGCAGAATCGGCAATGCGCACAATTACGTCCTACGGTTTGTACGGTTTGTGGGACGAGTGGACGCCGTGGCCGAGTTCTAATGTGCGCAGAAACTCGTATCATGGGATTTTCAACTAGATACTTTATGTGGGATGATTATAATTTATAAATAGGGAAGGAAGATTCATGGCATTTGTCTGTAAAACTATTAAAAAGCTCTCCTCTGTCTACTGCCAGTAAGACGTATAATTTTTAATAAATGCCAGACTTAATTTATGTATCTATAAGAAACTATAGGCTTATGGCATCATTCCTAATTCATATCGTCCTTTCTAATGAAATTTAAACAAAATAACTGTTTTAATAAAACTTGGAATGTTCATGACATCAGTAATACCAACATTTTGACTGTGTGAAATTGTGAGATGGAATTATACTGTCATTTAATGCTGACATGAATATTAAAGTTGATAACTCGAGAAGGTTCCATTATAAATTCTTTAGATTATTTAGTAACCTATTTGTCTGAATGAAATGTCACTCAAGTACGCACATTTGGAGACGCTACTTATACGAACAGACTTTGGTTATCGTTTGGTCATTTACCACGTGAACCCGTTTTTGTGTCCGCGATCCCGAGTCCACACCGAATACAACAGCGCATGCCCACGAACAACTACTTGGAAAACGTGATAGTAACTCTATACAAAGCTGCAGTAGAGAAAATGGTCTTATCTCTCATCTAGCCATGTACCTCGTCTCCGCTAGGCTACTTGCTCCGGTCACATGGAAAAGACTTATAACACAGAATTTTGACATAGAAATTATAATGATTATATTACGTTTTACGGAGTGTAATCGTATTCTCTCGGCAGTGAAATTGACCACATCGGTCTTCTACGTTGCAATGCCGCGCAGAATGACAACAGCGTTTCGTTGTAATATGCTGTTTCTATCTTCAGGGCTGACCAGTACATCTAACCCTCCTTTGTTTGATCACTCTAATAACGTATTATTGTGACAATTATATTCACTTTTTTCTGTAGGAAATAGAAAATTATATTGATTTGATTTTTACGACATTTTTACCATATAATCCAAAATTATAAATGCAGTAAATTATTCTGAATTATCTTTCTGCTGTCCACATAGCGTGATGTATTCAAGGAGTTCTAGAATCTAGAATCTAGATCATAGAGAGGCTCTCAGATTTTGCATTTATTTCACGTTTGTTATTTCATGAACATTTGTTTAGCCCAATATTAAGTAACATATATATTTTTCACCATGCAATTGAATTAGTCTCATGTGTGACTGTGTCACCAGTTCTTTTATAAAGAATTTTGATGGAAAAAAACTGGTATCAAAGTCAATTAGCTGATAGAAGAGTGTTTTTTGCCCTCTGTTAGCGAAATTTTTTATCGCTTGGTGCTAGAAGGTGCATTTCCCAGATTGACTGTTAGCTAGAACATTGCCATGTAGCCCTCGTAAATGTCACTGGGGTGGGGGGTGGGATAGTTTGTACGTACGGGGGATTTTTACGGACTAACCTCAGCTATTCTTGTGCGCAAAATACAATGCGACGAAAGGGGAGGGGGAGGATGCAATGACATCAAGGGTAATTATGTGACCAACATGTTAACAGTGGACAGTGGATCGACGTTCGCCTATTTTAAAACTACTTCGGGTTATGTCAGCGGTACGAAGAAATAGGTTCAGGTTGGTAATCGTACTGAAATGAAGAATTTCGAAAATGCCTCCCCTCCAATTCGAATCAAGGCATTCGGTTTTGTTGTTCCAGATTAATTTTTGCTTTTATCTTCTTTTATTTCTGTCTTTCTCTCTGGGAGGATAATATTAAAACTGATCTTAGAAAGATAAGTTTGAAATGTGCGCATTGAATTAATCTGGATGAGGATAGGGATGGTTGGCGGGCACTAGTGAACACGGTAATGAACCTTAGAGTTCAATCTAGGGCAGGAAATTTCTTGACTACCTGAGAGTTTTATTAACATTTGCAAAAGGACTCTGCTCTTTGGAGTTAGTATCTACGTTGCCTGTATACAGACCCTTATTTGGTACCCTGGCCATTCTTTTGCTACTTATTGTACCATCGCACTTCATGTCTTCTGGGAAACTAATAAAGTATCTACCCCAAAATATAATATGGTGGATTTCTTCATGAGCACGCTTCTTAGTTTCATAAGGAACACGAAGTTAGAAGCAGCAACACCAGCTGTCTAGTAAAATTCGTGCTTTGTACAACATCACGTCACTCCCTCAAGGGGATTTTTCTGAGCATGATTATCTAATTCAGAGGTCTGGAACTTTTACAGTGTAACCCATCGGACATGAGGGGCAGGACAAACGTGTCCCCCGACCTCACACAAAGCAAGTTCACAAGTCGACTGCGTATTGTGACGCTTGTGGTCTTTTACGTGGCGTGTTCCTGTTTTTAAATGTTCTAATAAGAATCTGGTCATCTAAGTAGTTTACGACCAAATCGAAGGTAACATAAAGAGACATCCATTCAATTACAACTTGCATGGCCTACTCCGAGAATCAGTCACCACCTCAGATCGTTTTTTAACTGCTGCATCCCAAGACGTGAAAAATGCTGTTTAGGGAGACAAATCATTAATCCTACGTTCTCTCCCCTCCTTGCGCACGGTTCAGACCCGAGATCACTACTCTAGACTGTCATAAGCTGGGATAGCTCAGTCAGTATAGTGACTAGCTACTGGACGACTGGGGTTCGATCCCCGACGGGGGCAGAGGATTTTTCCTCTAGCCTCTGGGGCCCACCCAGCCTCCTCTACAATGGGTACCGGGATCCTTTCCCGGGGGTAAAGCCGGCCGGGGCGTGATGCCGACCACTCACCACCCCATCTAGTGCCGAAAGGTCAAGAAAGAGAGGAGCTATACCTCCTCTCCCCCAAACGCCTACATGGCGTATAGCAGGACAAACTTTACTTCACTCTAGACTCTCCCCTCTCCTCCACCCCCGCCCCACCCCTCGTTCCTTCTAACGCAGTCGGCAGTGGTAATGGACTTCCCTAGACAGCTACCGTCTCTCTTCTCACGAAGCCAAGAATAATCTTTCTTGTGTGCCTCTTATTTCAACGTGATGTACTGACAGCGTCGTTTAATACACCACAAAATACAGACTCTAGCGTGAGCGAAGTGTAATTTGTGGGTCAGTCGAAGTTTGTCTGTCGCGATTTTACGTGGAGGTTGGCAACCCGCATTACAATCTGTCATCTTTGAGCACCTGTGTGAATCGAGGCTATTGTTGGAACACATTATTGCGCAAGAGTGACCTCGGATCATATGATACTGCAAAGCCCCAAGGACATTGTTGGAGCGCGTTGCTCGCGATGACCTCGGAAGACAGCTCAACAATGACGAACGTGACGCAGCGGGAGAAAATTCTTTGGAACGCCAATGTGTACTTCAATGTGTACACTTTTCTTGGGCCAATTTTAACACTGAACACCATCCAAAGCATTCTACTGATAACCACATCTTACTGACTTATGTTCACGAACATCACAAAATTATACGTATAAGGTAATTCCAGGAGAGATGCCGTACTTTTTGCAACACTTGTTCTAACTCAATCCAAAA
>NW_019061381.1:12811-38929 GCF_000696155.1 Zootermopsis nevadensis
AGAAACAGATGTTGTTTGTGAAGATTTAAAACTTTCTCATCATAAACTGGTGTCACTGATAAACATGTACAGCTATTACAGCACGACAGACAGACAAACAGTCTTAAACCATCACGTAACTTGTGTGGACGAAAGTGTCTGCATTCTTGAAATAAATCACAAAAGAGAATTGTGGCTTAAGGATTATTCCAGTGTAAAAGTCACATGCAACATTAAACTCATTTGTGTTGAGGGCTAACTTGAGTTCATTTTGGGAGGCTGGTCATTGTATCGTTCTGAACGATTGAATGGATGACATAACAGAACCTGCAATTTTTCAAAGCAAATATCCAAAAATTCTTCTGCTGAATAAGTAATAATTTCTAAAGCTGATCTAATGTTATCCATTGCTTGTTTGTCACTTCATCAAGTCCATTTAATTCAAACAAATCTGAAAACATCTTTTTTTAAATTTTACTCACAAGGACAGTATTCATAGTATTCTAAGGGACATTACAGTAACGAAGGATTACATATGATACATGACAGTCTTTGTAGGAAGTTATCTCATTACCTTGCAAGTTCTTTCAGGTTGCTTCCTATTAGCATTAATTTTACATTTTGATGTGTGCTATATCCCAACTTAATGGTACCTGCACCTTGTCGTGGTGGTGGGGCTCGAGTACCTCAGTGACCCCAAGAGCTACTGGTAGGGCCTCCCTAGCCAGATTGGTCGAGGGGGAGAGGTCAGACTAAGACAGGTACCCTGGTCCTCCAGGTTGGGGGTTGGTCACAAGGCTAACAGCCTTGCACCGTAAAAAGGAAGATGTTTCGAAACCTCGATCAAAACCTCGGACAGACGGAACTAACAGAGGACCGAATGGAAGAGGAGAATTGAGGAGGCCATGGACCGAATACGGACCAGAGAGCCATAGAAGATGATGTGTGCTACATACACATATGAAATGAGTAGCACATGCTACAGATGTTAACTATATTCCTTGGCATTATTTCACAGAATTTGGAAAATCCAGCTTTTGTATTGGATATCACTCCTTAAATAATGACTACGTGTCATTCACATTGCACAGAACTAACTATTTTTGTTTCTGAAGTATATTTCTCACGTTCTTTTACAGATGCAAAATCTATCTTACCCGGGGCACAGCTGCTAATTTCATCATCATAAAATTAACAAATAATCTTTGGTAATATCTTTTAGAATTTTGCCAAGTTCAGGATTTGGATGGATAATATTCTATTAGCTTTTACACGTTCTTTGTCCTTTTTAACCATGCAATTTGATGCTACCAACTCTTTTTATAATTTTCTTATACCACTTTGGTAAAACCATCAACATTTGTGCCTGCTCACTTCTCTTGGTACTACTTTTAAATCCATCTTTCAACTGTGCTGTGATTTCTGAATCAATACTAGAAGATGCATCTTCTTCACTTCCAGTTGTGGACATGTATAACTTATTTTCTTTACTTGTGATTTTCTAAATCTTTTTCTTAGGGAATGTCTTTTCCTGCAACCATTTCTTCTTAATTGGTGATTCCCCTACAGCCTCTGTTTAGTATTTTAATAGTAGCATTAGAAGCGCTAGCATCTTCTTGCTCAACGTTTCTTAGTTCATTGGCATCTGCTGATCGGCACTAGGCTCATAATCAATCAACAAAATATTTAATTCCCTGAAACGTTTTTAGAGCTACACCATCCAACTTTCAGTGTATCTCATGTATAACATTTAATTTTTTCAGAATTTTAACTGTACTTTATTGAAAACTTCAAGGTCAGATATTACATTCAATGACCTTGAATTGTTTAGTGTGGTAATGAAGATCTATCATACACCATTCTAAAGTACACTGCTAGTGCTTTAATAAAAGCACAATATCAACTCTGTATGTCAAAGTAGAAACAGAGTTAGAATCAAATTCGTGATCATTCATAAGGCAAATTACTGAATTCTTTATGGGTTTGAAATGACAGTATTTCCTAAAACAAATGAAACAGAATTATGAAAGTTTCCACATGTTTATTTGAAATGGGTTAAAGTATGTTACCAAAGTTAACCAAAATTAGAGTAGGTAAGGTTGCAAGCTATTTAATTTTGTGGTGACTGATGAAACTTTTGCTTCAATAAAAAACAGAATTTCTTAAACATCAAATATACACATTATAGAAACAACTTTGTTATAAAATCCATTGCTATCTCTTTGAAATCTATTAAAATACGCTTTACATCTATGGTCTTAATAATATATGAAGATTAGTGAAACTAGGGAAATGTGTGCCACTCACCAAGGATATCTATAGCATAGACAGGTCTTGTGGCAGCCAGTGAATCAAGATTAAGACACCATAATGCAACACCTGAAGCCAAGCCATGGAGGAGTAATATGGGTGTTTTGTTAGACTCCTGGTTGAGACAGATTGTCCATATCTTGTCAGCAGGACTCACTACAGGTCCGATGTCTACATACCACCCTCGATAAGAAGTCTTCAAATCTAAAACACAGAAACATGCATACCACACTATGAAATATAAAACATCATCCAGTATAAAGTATTAAATAACTGACTACTCGCTCCAGGCCAGTCCACTACAAGGTACAGAGAAATCCAAATCGGTAAGAGAGTTTTAATATTTATTATATCTGTGAATGAAATGTCTTCATATTTTTAGACTAACAGCTGCAGTACATTAAATGCACTGGTTCATGTATTAAAACCCTTGAATATATTTATTCTAAACAGAAGGAATGGTAATATGATTAATACAAAGGGATAGTCATCTATCTATAAGATTGTATAAGAATGTCTACTGCAAGGTTTCAGAACTGATTAAGCTTTCTTTTTCTGTATTATCCTGTGCCAAACAATTCACTGATATATATATAGATGAAATATGGCGCTGAATCGTGGACGTTGACCCATATATAGATGAAATACAGCGCTGAATCGTGGACGTTGACCGAAGCTTCTTCAAAAAAGTTGGAGGCCTTCGAAATGTGGCTGTACCGACGTATTCTCAGAATTTCCTGGACTGACCGTGTAACCAACAAAAAAGTTCTCGGGAAACGAGGACGAGAAGAATTCATTATACTTACTCGCTGTGAAAGCTTCAATGTGCTTATCCACTTTAAATTATTATAAACTTGTAAACCAAGTAATTTAGTTGTTAATAGTATTTCAATTGTTTTATTATCATAAACTATGAAGACTGATACTTCTTTTGCTGTTGGTAGCAAATTTCATGAAGTTTGTTTTGTCAAAATTCAAGCTGAATTTAATGGATTTTTAATCAGCTGTTGAGGTGTGCAAAGACATTAATGGAATTCTGAAAGTAATCACTATCAGTGTGATAAATAATAACAGTAGTACCAACAGTGAATAGTATAGACTTGCACTGAGAATTGATTATTTGGGATGGATCACTGATATGTAAGAGGAAAAGAACTGGGCCAAGTATTTGACCTTGTAGAATTCCATGTTTTACAATGCACCAGTTTAAATTTGAGTTATAATTCAAACTAGGAAATTTAATTTCTATTCTTTGTTTTCTGCCATTACGAAATGATTGACTCCATTACCCTGCTTTACTTTTAATTCTATAAAAAAATAGTTTTGGCATATGTTATGATTCACACAATCAAATGCTTTAATAAGGTCACAAAATATTCTACTAACACGAAACTTATCATTAAGAGCACATAAGATTTCATCTAAGAATTTGTATGAAGCTTTATCATTTGACAGACCTTCTTTGAATCCAAAATGTTCCTCTATGAAAACTTAGCCTTATCAAAGTGGAGACTGCAATTCAGAAGTTGAAAAAGTACAAATACCTGGGTACTGATCACATTCCGGCCGAGCTGATCAAAGCAGGAGGCGAACCGTTGTGTTAAGAGATACATGAAATGATTTGCTCTATATGGTATAAGGAGAAAATGCCACAGTAGTGGAAGGAGTCTATTATCATACCAATTCATAAGAAGGGTGATAAGACAGATCAAAACAATTGTCAAGGAATTCCCCTCTTATTACCTGCCTACAAAATTTTATCCAACAATTTGCTGACTCCATACGCCAATTAAATTATTGGGGATCATCAGTGCCGGTTCCATCGTAATAGATCTACAACTGATCAAATTTTCTACATTAGCCAGATACTAGATAAAAAGTGGGATTACAATGGAACAGTCCAACAACTATTCATAGACTTCAAGAAAGCCTACAGCTGAGTTGAAAGAGAAGTTCTTTACAATATTTTACCTGAATTTGGTGCACCTAAGAAGCTAGTCAGGCTAATTAAAATGTGATTAAGTAAAACATCTAGCAAAATTCATGTAGGTAAACATTTGTCTGATACATTTCCTATTCAGGATATCCTGAGCAGGATTTTTGACAGAATATCTGCATGTTATAAGCTCTTGGTATGATTGAGATTTTACTCTGTTATTTGTACATGTTCCACAGTACTGTCTTAAAAAACCCAGTTTTAAATTTTGTAAATTGTCAGGTTATAATTATTCAATACTTCAAGTTCTTTCTGCTTTTTAACCTAATATCTCATTACCAGCTGTTTATTCTTCAATGTCTCCTATTTGTTAACTCTTTTACAGCTTTCTGGTGCCAACACTCAATTCAACAAGAAAATAAAACACCTGTCCAAAACAGTACACTTCTCTAGCAAACAATTTCAAATCATATCTTTAATGTGATCTTTTAAACTTCTTTTTCTAACAAAATGTTACTTACATGACAGGATCTTTTTCTCAGCTGCTCGAAGCATTGTGCTAGAAGTTGGTGACCACCAACCCCAAAACCAGCTGTTATGCAAAAAAAATAAGTGTGATCTACAATTTAATAGACAGACTGATAAGGAACATTAATAAATTAGTTTTCACATGATTCCCCCAATTCTGAGAATTTGAAAGGATGGAATTTTACAGTTCAGTGGCTACATATTCAATCCTCTTTATCATCAACCACATGCCACCTACTGCCAAACTTCATATTTATTAATTTATACTTATTACATCCCCACATAAACATAACATAATGTAACAAAAGAAATATACCCAAGACCAACACAATTCAAATTGGCACTAAATCAAAAGCAATACAAAAATATGTCTACAAGAAAAGACTATATGCTTTATCTTCACTACTAAAACCACACTTGCTTGTTTGTAAATAGTTGAACTATACCAAAGCAAGATACTTAATGCTATGCAACTTAAAATCTCTACATTCCTAATTTTACAATGTCTTAACTAAATTTAATTCGCTACAGTATTTTACTTTTCAATACTCTCTTTGGTCAATACCCCAATCTTCTACACTGATGAACAGTAATTATTTAGCGGACTGCAGTACAATTACCAAAACATCTAAATCATTCCTCGTAGAGTAGGGTTAGGTACGGCACTGTCAAGGATTTCAAACAAAAAACGGGGACCTTGAGAATGACATGCAACTAAATGCTTTAAAAGTTTTAGAAATTACCTTTCTAAAAATAATAAGTCATAATATCTATTACCTGTAACTTTCGACGACCTTGTTATCTGCCATTTAATGCAACTCCGTCAATGCAACCACCCACACTACTGATGAAACTATGATTCCGATTACGAAGTAATGAACAAACGATAAGTATTATCTGTGTTCCGAGTCATGTGTTGAGATAAAAAATTAACTGCTGCTTACTTACCATAGTTTTAGACATCTGTGCCTGTGATGCGTCTTGATCTAAATATCCATGTACCCTTTCATACCTTGATCACTGTGACTTTTAAGCTACTATGACGTTGCTAAGAGAATAGAACAGTATTTATTTATACACTCCTTCACATGCCGAAGCCAAGGAAATACAAAATGTCGCAGCACACAGAACTTGTTTTTAATACGGCGTGTCAAGATTGAAAAGAATTACATAGTCTTTATTCAGGGATTTGAACGCGCACACAAATATTCCAAATTAACAAAGGTTAAATAAAACAACTCCACGGAACGCCAAATCAAGTGACTTGCTGTACCAAACAAATTATAAATGGCTTACAAATCTTTTTTGTGTGAAAATAATGGCAATTTAGGTTGATTTAAGTCTGTTTCGTCATTCAGACCTGTCTGAAGGATCATAGACTTGGAGAGCAGTTCCATGTATGCTGCTGCAATTTGGGTGCTTGGTTGTTTGTTGGTAATGGTCTCCACAGCTTTATTTCCAGCTATCATTAATTGTGGTGTCACACAATGCTGAAGTTTATGATCTTCTATCAGCATCACTTTCTTTTCTCCTTTCCTGTCTGACTCTGTCACAAGTTCTTACAAATGGTCCATTATGGTTGAAAGTTAAACTGCAATATTAAAATAAAATACTTAAAAATGTAGAAAGTTATGATAACAGAATTTAAACAAACAAGTTCTAATATTCATAAAAGCACACAACGTAGTCGAAGACGATTCAGAATCATCACTCTCCTATTACAAAGACAGTACACACAAAGTACATGTTAATGCCACAATATCTTCAAGGAAACTGCCTCTTATTATTATTATTATTATTCAGTGTTCTATCTTACGACAGGTCCATTGCTCTGCCCAAAAAGAGCTCTCCAGTTTTCCCTATTCTCAGCTTCTCGTTTTAATTCCTGGAACTTCATCTTCTTTCCTTGTTTCAGATCGTCGGTTAGCTGTATCAACTGCCTCTAACAAAGCATAAACAAATTCCACAGTCCTGAACATCGTTTATATTTTAATTCAATTTCTGAAAGTATTTTCATTGTTAGCAGTGGGCTTTGACATGTCAAACGCTAGGCAGTCAACAGTGGCAGACACCATGAACTATTGAAGCTGATGTGCATGGTAGGTAAATTACATAGTGCCTTAACTCTTCCAAAAATGCATCATGTGCACCATACAAAAGCCCAAAATGAAATATACAATACATGGCACACTTGACAAAGAGGATGAGAAAGAATTATTTATTTTTTAAATGTTTCTTGTGTCCTAAACGTTATGATGTGTCCAGGCACACTCGGCACGTTCTGTAGTACCACCTATGCATGTTGATGAAATATGTTCGTGTTGTATGAGAGAAGTTACTGGATTCAGACTTTGGATTATGATGTGACATTTATCTGTCAGAAAGTCAAAACTGTGACTGAATTCTACACAGGCAGGAAATCAATCACTTGCTGATTACACATCAGCCATCATGTAGGAGTCCTGTGAAGGGAAGGTCATTTGTCAAAAATTCTCTGGACTGTGGCATGACCTATTTCAAGAAAGGAGTTGGACTTCTTTTCCCTAAATATACACACTTTAATAAACAAAACAAACAGTACACAGTGTGTTAATAATAACAGCTTACAAGACAGCAGTACATGTGCAGTTCTAAACTTGTCTTTTTATGCCTGGTATTTTTTTTTATTTCTTTTACTTCAATATTATTGCCCTTTACTTTCAATACTATAATAATAGTAGTAATAAAACACCTTTGATTTCTGGTTCTTCTTTACATTCCAAAAAAATATTCTACAAACATGCTTCCCTACTCATTTCAGCTTGGAGGCTTCTTGAAGAGTGTAAAATTTAGTTTCTTTAAGCTCTACACTTTTTGTAAATTATGAGTTGAACTAATTTTAATTGCCTACCAAATAAATCAGTTTTTATTTTTTGTAATATTCCCACAACAATGATTAGAAATTTTGCAACAGTTTTTATACACCTAACCTACCATCAAAACACTGAAAGACAACGGTTAATTCCTTGATTTTAAGTTGAGGTACTCAGTCATTCAGGTTCAAGAGTTCTTCATGTACCAGACTACTGGTGTACCAAGAATTACTTTAAAACATTTCCCCCCACCAAGCTGAAATGTGTAAACAATGTTTCACTCTAACAGCAAGCAAGAAGCACTAACAACATAGAATTTTATTCATAGTAATATTTGCTTTGGTTCATTCTTTTTGATTTACTGAGTGATGACAATAATAAAAACATCACCCTGAATAATAATATTTACAAAGATTCCCCATCCTTCTCCCCTCCCAATGATGTTTTCATTTGCTTTCACTAACCCTGATTAATGGAGACATGAGCATAAAACACATGACTAGCTCTTCTCATGTCAACATTAATACAAAGTCATCTAACAAATTTTCAACCTGAAACAAATGCAACAAAAGTATCTCTGCTTAGTTTTAAATTACAAAGTACAGCATTTGTTCCAGTCAACTTCGTATTACACAGAGGTGTATGTGTTCCAATACACAGAAATTTGGCACCTTTAGAATGCTAGTCCTCTACCCTCCCCATTCAAAAAATGTTAAACACACACAAAAAAAACAATACTGATTTGAACAACCATGCTCTCATATACGTAGTTTCATTCTTACACAACTACTTATGTTTTATTTATTTATTTACTTAAATATGTTAGTTATGACCCTGTTCATTAAAGGCTAGAAAAATCTTCTCTTTGCTCACATGCACTGTGGTAGCCTTGGTTTGGGTTTTAAAAAGGGTTCTCATTCTCATGTTCAGATAGTTGGATATTTCAGGAGGGTTTTTGAGGTTTATTAACATTCAGTATACTTCATATTAATTTCATGACTTCAATGCAATCTGCTTTCATGCTAGGTGTGTGCAAAAATCTATACAAAGGTTGGTTCCTGCTTCAAGCTATTTATCTTACACTAGTCCCAAAGATTTTAATGGAAGAGGCAATATTTTATATACTTCTGAAGAATGTAACTCAAAAATAATTGTGACAGGAATATGTAGGAGTAACAATAACCTATATTTACCATATACATCCTGTACGCTTCTCATATTTCAGCAGATATTACAGTGCATGTCAAAAAGGTAGTAAAATTAGTTCAGGTTTAATCCATACATCTATATAATGCCTTTATCAACATCTTTCATCAGGTACAATTAATAGTACTGTTGGTTCATAAATGAATGAACAGTCCCATGGTAATGGTTGAAAATAACCTCAATATCACACCTCTTCACAATGAGACTTATGCAAGAGGAAGTAACTGATTCAGAGCAGCCAACATTTGCATGATCCTGACTGCAGAGATCAGCAGTGGGACAGGTACAATCAGTTTCCTGAGCTTCACATTATGACATTACAACCTGATGATTCAGGCAGGTCCTGCCACACACATCAGGTAATGTTATTCAAGGATTTGGCACACGCTTTCAAGTTACAAATATTTATTTGGCACATTCATTTGACTTGCAAACCTCAAGTTTTGCCCATCACCAGTGTGCTATAGACAGAAGCTGCCTCATCAGAAAAACTAAAGTTATGCCAAACAATCTCCTGAAAGACTCCATCACATTAGGGTCTATTGATGCATCTAAAAAATTAAACAGAAGATAAAATCTTCCAGTGGCAAAACTTGGTATAGCTTCATTCCGCAGACCACTGTGTGTGATGCAGGGATACCAATACATACTGTGTAACATTTCACTTGTATGAAAATTACTAATTTTAAGATTAATAATGATAACCTAAGCTCTTATAATTTGCAGTGATGTTTATGCATCTTGAAAATGAGGTACTTAAAAAGTTGTTCTTCACAGCCACCTTGAATATACAAAATAAATAATTAGAGTATTAAAACGTGGTGTTAACTTCATATTATAAAATGATGACAGTTACACGATACAGAAGAAACCTGATAATATTTTAAAACAATTTCATCATCATATGGGTCATGAGTCATGCAATTGGTAACAAGTAATTTCTTACAGCCAAAGTAGGTCTACGTGGAGCTAACCAAGATCAGCTTCACCAGAAACTAACAATTTGAGTTTTATGTCATTTACAAGTTGAATGCTGTGTACCAATACAGAAACAGATCACATACAATTCCTACAAAAATGATGTTGGCTGTTAGGCAGTGTTTTATCCATTAATTCACAACATGACACATTCCTTAATTTATTTAAAACAAAACCTACCTTCTGCCTTGGAATTAAAGGCCGGTATCCTTCTCTACTGTCCAAACTTGTAAACAAGATTTCAGTCACTACACAGCTTTTCATTTTATTATCAGCAGTGAGTGAATGTAAAGATTTCGTAACGAACTAACAAAGTTTCCCTTCAGAGAACAGTTTAAAATACAAACAGCTCTTTCATATATTAATAAAGAATCAACATTGTTAAATACTTTTTAAGGATTATTTTCTTTGGAAGAAAGGTGTATTATTAGCATATTATATTACTTGATTGCCTCATGTACAAATGTCCAAATAGTCTCACATTCAAAGGAAAGGAATATAAACTGAAAAGTTTTTTCTTTTTTTTCATAAAAAAGTTGTCAGCATAGAAATAATGTTAAGGCCCCTGTGCTCCATGACATATATCACTTCTGGTTTATCCAACTCTTGTTGAAATCAAAATACATATAGTAGTTTCTGATTATTGCTCTGAGCTCAATTGTTAACTACTCCCTGCATATGAAATTAAACTGAAACAAGGATATGCCACACAGAAGGGTGTCCTGGCCTCACACAGAATGTTTCTGAGTCCAACAGCATAATGTGACCAAATTGGAAATATTTTTGGACTGGAAACACTCTGTAAATTATGACACCAGGTGCTGTCCAGAAAGGTCATGGGTAAGGGCACAAACATTTCATCCTTATACCAGTTTACATTAGAACTGTCTGGCTACAACACAGATAGGGAGGTAGAGGGATGGGCATCTACCGGTTTTCTTTGCTGTTAGACAAATGGTTGACAATCATGTCACAGGGACAAGGTCTGAGAGACTTCACCAATATCTCTTATCTTAAAAATGTAGGAAGTTAATAATATTCTCTTGCTTATTCAAAACCACAGCTGTGAAAATTGTTGGAATCACTAATATAGATACATAATGAAGTACAGTATCACTGACATAAATATATGTGTGGAGGAGAAAAAAGCACCCATGCTCTCTTATGCTATCATTGCATCTGAAGGTATCTTCACGTAGGTAGCGACCAATGAAACTATTGAAATCCTATGGTTTCCAGTTTAAATATACAACACAGTCAGCTTTCTTCTCCTGCCATTAACATTTTATGTATCAAGATATAACTGTTTTCCTAGTATACTGTTAAGATTTGGAAATGTCTTTAATTTACCTAGAACTGGGAAAAAAGAATTCTTAAATAGGTACCCATAAAGAACAACTATTAATTCTGTATATGTCAAGCTTTGAAGATGCTTGATATTTGATTCCAAGATAGTTTTGTTTCCTATTAAAGAAGGGATTACAAAAACTGAACAAGGTACCAAAAAAATACTTTTGGAAAATACTATCCCGCTTTAGAAGTATTAGGCTCTTTTAAAATGGGTATCCATTTAAGGGACAGATAAAAGTGCATTTTTTAAAACAAAATGTTAACATGGTAAATGATGTAAAGGTGCTAGAAAGAGAGAGTGAGTGAGAGTGGACTACACTATATTGGTGCTTTGCCATTATTTGAAAAAAATTTCATCAGTACACATGTAGTAATACCATTATTAGCTTTGACAAAATCATATGCTCTTAGCACAAAAATACCTTTTCAGTCAAGATATTTCTTTTTATATAGTACAAAACACTGGTACATAACAATTATATTATTCTGATTAAAAATTGCAGAACATTGCAGTTACCTCCTAAATAAAATGAAAACAATCTATATCTCTAGAAATGTAACTGAGATACCAACACTCATTCATAATAAAGGAAGTGCAACAACACATTAATCGACACTGAAAACAATACGCAGATTGTCCATGTTGTTATCAAGTTTTTCTACCTAATTATCAATAAAACTAGAGCACGACACATTGACTGATCAGTGTAGCGTGTTCCTCAGTATGTACATACACACCAGCAAGTGAGCACAACTGCATCCAATTCATTCCTGTAGTATCAGGTTAAATTTAAAGCTTATCATTTATATAAATGAAATGAAGCTGTTTCAAGTAAATTTATTTTTAAAAGATATGTCTTTATCTTTGCTATGTGAGCATGAAAAAGTGTTTCATCTCTGGAATTACTTTTTTAAAATGCACATAAAGTGTATATTTTGACGTTATTAGTGAACTTTATTCATTTCCTTATCATCACACGTGATGTTTCCCGTACACCTTGTTCTACTACTTCGTGTCGCGTTATTCTGGTACATACTACATATTCCATTCTGACATGGGACATGTGCTATGTACTTTCCTAACTTCTGCCACCCCTTTCACGTAAGAAATTAACATATTTAGCAAAATCTTTTCCATCAATGGTAACACAACATGAATAGAGTAACCCTAACCCCTGTGAATTATCTGTATCCTGACAGAAACTGCTCCAATACAATAATAATATTATTAAGCTATTTCTAATCACAGCAACAATACATGCCATTGGCTAGTGCTGTCATTAATACATATTAGTGACTTAGTCTTTACTAAAACAACAGTGATACATTTGTTAGACAAAGAATCTGCACACAAAGTAAAATATTTCCTAGTCTACACTTTTTGTTCTTAAATGGAGATTCCTCTAAAATGTGATTCTTTCTTTTTTCTTAAGAATTTATGCTTTCTTTCTTAAATATGAGCATTAAAGTGGTTACATTCTTATTAAAAATTGGACTATAATAAATAAGATTTGGCACATTTTAATATTATATGGAAGATATGATCAAAAAGCACTGGAAGAAGGATATGTACTACAGGTCACCTGGAGCCAAGGTTCCAGTAAATATTTTGGTGGGATAAAAACTGATATCCATCTGTTTAGGATTAAAATGGGGGAGGAGTTAATCACTTAGATAAATGTATTGTCCCACATATGGTGTCTACCCATTATAATTCAATGCAATGCAATTCATTTTTTAAAATCATTACAATGCCCTTAATAGATTATAATCAAGATCTGATATGCTAAAAAATATGTGATGTTTCATAGAGCTTAGCACAGCTGGCACTGCACCCATCAAACCTATTCTTTGTAAGAACATTTCCACTTTCTACTCTACATTACAATTGCCAGCTACATAGCTCTTCTATGCCGCATTTCCACTTTCTACGCTACATTTCCTTGCACGCGAGTATTGCCAGCTACATAGCTCTTCTATGCCATGTGAGCAAAGTTCAGCCAGGTCACATCCTGGATTGATATGGTCAATTTGACATTCCCTTCTCAGATCTGGCTTTATTACTTTTCTTAGGAAGACACAAACTGAGATATAATGATTAAAGTATTAGTGTGGTGAAAAGGTGTGACTATATGATAACATTTCATGAATAGATCTAAATAAGTTAAAAAAACAATGTCCTATCATTAAAAAACCTAGTTTATTTTAAGAAGAATTCACATCAAACTACCTGCTACCGTGAGAAAGATTTCACTCCTAAATTGGTCACTAGTCTAGGTATTATGCAAATGGTTATTTAAAGTGAAACACTAGAGGAGAAAATCATTACAGATGGGTACTTTATACTGTAATATGTAGTAGTAATAGTAGTAGTAACAACATTCTAATATATAATAAAAACAACAAAAGATCACAAATCTTTGGCTTGATCCCTTTATCATCATCCACCTTGCTCAGTACAGAAAATATGTGGCTAGTATTATTTTCAAACCAGAAAACACTACTTGCCCTCTTTCTCGTCTTACCACCTTATAACACACACAAACATGATACAAGCATTATTTTCAACTCAGAAAATATTACTTGCAATTTCTACCTTTAACACCGTCCAAACATATTCCTTCAGAAAGTCAGCAAGCACTATTTTCAACCCTGAAGACTTTGCCTGCCTTCACTATTGGCATAAAAACAGCAAGCATTATATTCAACCTGGAAAACACTACTTGCACTCTTGTTCCTTCAACAAATGCTTGCCTCTCTTTCCCATGCAAAAATTTTCAAACAATTTTGTTCACAATAACCAAGTGAAAATTACTTTCCCTCAATTTTCCAATGAAAACTTTGCTCCATACATTTTGTCATGGCAAATTCTACAAAAGTATTTCCTTGGAGATGGAAAAAGAAACACTTGTGTAGAGCTCTCCCTAATATTATTACAATATACTGTACATTAGTGTATCGGAGCCTTGACAATGTGATTGGGTGTGATATAGTGGTACCCAGGCATCGGCATCCCAGCCGTCTCCATCGATATCCTGTAACAAAGATAAACACAGCATTGAGGGCTATAAGAGCTAGTCGTGGGTACAAATACGGCCAGGCAATCACGTCACTCACCACATGAACACTGATGATGGAGGCAGACAATCTGCACAACATTGGGTTGTAAGTGAATACTTACATCGCTGTCTGACTGAAGAGACTTCATTGAAATCACAGGATACATCAAATGACTGACACATACACAATACAATACTGTTAGACAAGCAGCAAAGCAATGCTCACTTATATTACAGACAAAGAAATACTCCAAAACAAGTGATTAGATTTCATTGTACCTACAAGGTTATTCATATGGTCACCTATTTTACAGGAAAAGTGTACATGAGAACACACACTATATTCTTTCAAATATCTCAGTGTTGTGTGAAAGACTGACTCAAAAATCTGATAAATAAAATTGTGCAATAACTTGAGAACTTTTATTATAATTGGGAAACAAGCATCAGGCTCAGAATTTTTTGAAATGTGCGCGTTTCTTCTTCGTAACAGTAATTTGATTAATACTGGAGAGCATGACACAAAAAGAAAAAATTGTATAAAAAAAACAAGATTTATCCAAATTCTTTCTTCCTATGCACATATTTCTTTGATGCTTACGACTCCATCGCAAATAACAAAAACAACACCAAGACCTATTTTAAGAACAATAGCAGAACTAATAATATTGGCATGACCAAAAAACAGAATAATCTAATTAATTAAAAAGTTGCACATCCATTAAATTCTGTAAGTGGAAATTGTTCACACTAATGGCAATAATATTATCATCCTCTCAGCATCCTTTCCTGCTTATGATATTAATATGTCCTTGTGCCTGTCATTCTATAAAAACTTTGAACCAACAAACTGTGGAGTGAGAGTGGGACACCATTTAATGTACTCCTGAAATTGTGTGGTATCAGACCACTGAGAAATATGGAACTTCTGTTAACACAGTTTTTCTGTAAAATGTAAAACATCATGGCGACCAAATGAAATATGTATTTAACTGTCACGTGTTGAGCTAAGTATGTGAAATTGTGTGTAAAGCTAGATCATAAATATGTCTGTATGAATGCCCTGTAAACATGACAATGATTCAAAATTTTGTGGTTTTATCTGACAAATTTCACTTGGTTGGAATCTGTACTAGTGGAAATGCACAGAATGGATCACTATAGTGTATAATTATTATTTTATGGTTCTTGCTAACTTCACTATATAGAATGAAGTATTTTAAGGAAAGCAGGCATAGTTAGTTCTTCTCAGAACGTCTTCGATATTTAAGGTACAATTTCACTCAGTTACAGAAATGGAAGACTAACATCGGTTAGACCGTCTCCTCAACAAACCATTCTTACATGTTCATCATGCTCTAATATGAGCTAAGAACAACTTCTGGGCCCATCCATGTCTGTATGCTTGCATGACAAACATTTTGCATCAACAAGAGCTCGGAATACACTGCTAACAATTACTTTGAAGATTGTTGTCTTCTGGGTTGTTGCGCCGTGTAGTCTGGTAGATTTCCACCAATGTTTCAGAGGTCATACTGCTTCTGTCATCAGGGCGATGACAGAGGCAGTATGACCTCTGAAACGTTGGTTAACATCTACCAGACTACACAGCGCAACAACCCAGAAGAGAGAAATCTTCATACTCACTGCTGTGAAAACCTCAAATCTTACAATTACTTTAGTGCAAGAATGGCCTGTGATTTAGCAATACTTTAAAATCACATTAGGGCAACAATGGCTAATGTGATCTGCCATTAAGAATCCCTTCGTAATGTCAGTGTACTCCAAACAGTAGTCTTGTGAATGCATGGAAGTTGTCCAACATATGGTTGATGAAACGGACAGTAGTCAGTATTTTAAAAGTACCTGCCACTTCATAAATTAAAATTTCAAGCAGTTGCAGTAGGATCAAATCAAAAATTCAATGGCAACATGAAAAACAAAGTTCCAAACATGTGGGTTACATACAATAACTGAAAAACATGCCTGACTTGAATCAAAATGGCTTATCTGTAACTTCACACAAAATGAACATTAAAAAACCTTCCCACCATAAAATTGGAGTAAAACATGTATTAAGTGTCCTATATGTTAGTAAATACGGCAAAGAATAAGTTGGGGAACTGAAACAAAAATTAATACATTATTTTACATAAGCCAAATTATGCTTCTGTTTTCAGGTATAAATGGGGTGAGGGCAGGGAAGAGAACAGAAAGCTCATCTGTTTCGCCTCCTGGTTGAGGTAGTTTCGATCCACTTCAAAAGATTAATTTTAAACATTACAGCTTTATGTCTGTTGAAAACTGAGTGGGAGGGAGAAATAAGGGTTGAGACAATCAAAACTTCTTGTGTGTAACATAACTAATGAACAGACATCCTACAGAAGAAAGTATAAAATGACATCATACATATAGCAGTTCAATTTAGCAAACACTTAGGATAAATATATTAACGGCCATTAGAGGGAGTCTTCTCATAGCATGAATGAGTAAAATGTCCCTGATGCTTCATTAATCATCATATCATGAAGATGTATTGAGAAATAACCCCATGCATTCTTTGTCTCAACACTAGATGGAGGTGAGAAGTCAGCTTTATCACCAGGGAAAGGACCTTCAGTCCTCTGGATGTGAGGCTGGACCAGTTTGAATGCAATAATGAAAATAAAATTGTGAGATTTCAGGTTCGCATGGTAGCAAGCATAATGATGTGTCTTTTTGGTTGTAGTATGTAGTCCAGTACCCATCCATCACCAGCGCAACAGCCATCACTGTCCTGATAACAAAGGCAGCAGTGCAGTAGCCTCTGCATTGTCAGTAAACTTATACCAGATTACATGGCACGACAACCCAAAACAACAGCCATCTTCAAGAAGAAAATTATCACATCTTGCTGAGAATCAAACTAATCAATCAGCTCATAGTACTCACCAGACACCACACACTACGTTGGAAGCACATCGTTCTTGCGTGTGCCCAAACTTTTGGCATAGGAAGCATCACAATGGGTTCAGGATGTTTGGTCGTACTGGAACCCTTTTGAACCTGACACACACACACACACACATCTGGGCCGGGAGGGGACCTCAAATGTCAAGAATATAATTCTGAGTGGAAATGGGTTTCCATATTTTTTCTCAATCAATCGGCATGCCCTTGAAACAGACTGGATATGGATCTCGTCATCCAATGTGCCATCCACAGAATCAGTGTTGACAACAGAATACAACCCATGGAGGGATAGCTCAGTCAGTATAGTGACTAGCTACACACTGGACGACCGGGGTTCGATCCCCGACGGGGGCAGACGATTTTTCCTCTAGCCTCCGTGTCAAGACCGGCGAGATGTGTGGTTGTACAAAATAAATTTATGGAGCACAGCCCTTAAGTAGTGTACTGTATCTTTAAGTAAAGCAAAGTAAAGCTATCCTGCTACATGCCATGTTGGTGCTCTGGGCGAGAGGCAGCATAGCTCCTATTCATTCTCAACCTTGGCACTAGATGGTGAGCAGTCAGTGTCTCGCCCTGGTCGCTCTTTACCCCCTGGGAAAGGACTCCTTGTACCCACGGTACAAAAGGTTAAGTGGGCCCCAGAGCTGATCTGGACACAGAGATTAGAAGAAAATCCTCTGTCCGTCGGGGATCGAACTCCAATCGCCCAGCCTGTAGATACTGTACCTTTAACTGCAGCAAGTCTCAAGCACTATTTTCATTCAAAAGGAAATGTGTAACAGGTCCAGGTGAAAATGGTACATGACCAGTTTTGAGAGAATTCTGTTGTTTGTGAAATGTTTTTGAAAAATTGAATCAATTCTAATACAGAAAAATCACAGTAGACTCCTTAGATGGAGGATCAGCTCATGAAAATGTCTTTACCCATCACACAAAATCAAATGTGCACATCCATGCCTTATGCATAATTCAAACCCCTGGTGTCTGAGCAATCTAGGACCTCACACATCTTAAGATCACAGAACCACTGTGACGGGCTTCTTTAAGATTCATGTCAATATTATCCTCCCATTTATGCCAATGTCTGTGCTGCAAAGTTTTTAAAATCAAAATCTTGCATCTTCAAGCTTACTACAGGTCAATGAGCAACAACATTGTTTCTTCAGATTCATATCAAATTACACAGAAAGTCTTTTCCAGTGCCATTTAAAGACAATATGTATATATGAGTAATAAACATTTATATTAAATTCAAGTTATACTGCTGTATCTTTGTTCTGAAAATGCACAAACTTCATTTGAAATTTAAAATTATAAACTATGCATTCATAGTTAGATACGCCAAGACAAGTTTTAATTTGAATTTCTACCAACCCCTCGTATTCCTCATACGACATCCATTCATAAAAAATGGGGAACAAAATAACTATGACTTTGTATCTGAATACAGTGTAGTGGAGAGTGAGAATTGTGTCAGAGTGCTCTGTACATCTGCATATTACTTAACTGTAAGGTTATGTCTGAATTTTTATCATTAAAGAAAAAAATGTTAGCCCTTTAAAGCCCAATGGTAAGTGTACAAGGTGTGACAATAAGTTCCCAGAAAGCCCCTGTAAAAGTTGTATTTAATTACTTACACAGTTACTTGCAGTCACCTTTGAAGTAGTCTCCTTGCACACCAATACGCTTAGAGAGTTGATGTTTCCACTGCTCAAAACATTTCTGCAACTCCTCTTCTGGAATGCTCTTCAGGATGGTTGTCACATGTCCCTGAATGTCAGCAATGTCTGAAAATCTGTGGCCCTTCAAAACAGTCTTCAATTTTGGGAAAAGTCAAAAGTTGCACGGGGCCAAATCTAGCGAATACAGTGGACGATCCGACTTCAGTACAGATTATTTTGGCCAAAAACTCCCGGACATGAGCAGGGACATTGTCACAATGCAAGATCCAAGCATCAGGCTAAATTTTGGGTCTTCTTCGATGAACAGCCTCACATAACCTTGCCAATATTTCGAGATAATGGTGGTTCACTGTCTGATCTTGTTCAACAAACTCAGGGAGAACAACACCCTTGTGATAAAAAAACAAAAGAGCATTGTCTTCCTGACCCTCTTTAAACCTTTTATGCCATTCAAAGACACTAAACTTTTTCATAGCATCAGCACGATAAGCCTTGGTTAACATCTGCAGAGTTTCACTTGTGATGTTGCCTAACTTTGCAACAAAACTTTATGTTAATGCCTCGCTCCAACAACCTATTATCATTTTTCTGCCAGGATGAAAATACAGACTTGTGTAACTCTGCCACTGCTTCACTATTACTGCCTTATTTCCTTCACCAAACACACAAGACATAACCACAAACATCTCGTAACACATCACTGCTTAGTTACAGCCCACTTGCTACTCGATGCGACATATACGCAGTCATTCTGAGAATTTAATTGTCACACCATGTATGTTTCACCTGCTTCAACAATCAATAACTCTTAATTTTGTAATTCGTACAATTCTCACAATAAATAGCGTATGTTTCTACACTTCCTTAAAGAACATTACAGTTTATCTTTGTAATGGCAAATAGTTGTTTTCTTTGAGGTACAGACTGAATTCTTAAATATTACAAACAAAGGATCAAATATCTTGTTTGCATTATTGTATTTAAAGTCACTGTTGTTGAAACAAATGGGTTCTGTGATCTCTGCTGCATTTCATAAAGAAAATGAAGTCCGGGAAGGCATGTTAATGTTTACTAGGGGACCAAATGGTAAACCAAAATGTGTGGTTTGTGAGACTGTATCAAATAATAAGAGGTTCGCATGTATTTTACATTACATGCAGAAATAAAAAACAGGAGAACAAAAAATGATGTAAAGACAGTATAAAGAAAAAACATACTGAAAACCATAAGTGGTAGATATAAAAACAATGTTTTAACAAAATAATAACAAATTGACAGCCATGACTACAGCATAATGAAATTTCATTACAACCTGTAAAGAAAAGCATTTTCTGATGGTGACGAATAATCAAGCAGTGTAGGAACAGCAGTGAATCTAGTGAAGAAAAAATATCTCAGTACCCTATCGATGAGATAAATTAATATGAAATTTGTGCACTGGAATCGTCAGGGACATTAACGTGAGCCTCTATCTGCTACCTGATAGAGTGACTGTTCAATGATATCGTGATTATCTGGAAACGGTTCTACCAGGGCTGCTTGAAGACACGCCTCTGGCTGTGAGGCAGAGGTTGTAGTCTCAGTACGACAAAGCTCCAGTGCACTATGGGAAAGATGTCTGGCAGTGATTGAACACAACATATCCAGAAAGGTGGAGGACCTCCTCGGTCGGCGGATCAAACTTCGATGGCCTTTTCTTCTGAGGACACCTGAAGGAGCACATTTGCGCAGGACTATCGAAGATCTTGTGGCAAGACTTCAAGCAGCTGTGCCAACATGTTAAGGCATGTTCGAGAGAATGCCGCGAGGTGCATTGCCTTCTGCCGTGATATGGACGGAGACAGCTTTGAACACCTATTTTAACTACAAAGTGCCCATGGTTAGATAGCTTATGACATTTGACGGTGACATATGTTGTATAATATTTACAACTTGTTTGTTTAACATGGAATCACACTATGGAGAGCTTGTGTGCTAATTTCATTTCCCCCAGTATGTAAATGCTCTATGATGAATTCAAAATAAGGATAACAGAATCACAGCGTCAGTCTGCATGAGTTAGGCCACTTTTCCTCTATGGTTTATCATTCATTCATATAAGTGCTCATATAACAAGGCCTGTTGAATAGTGTTTACAAAAGAATTCTAAGAAGAAGAAAAAGCTTGCCTGATTTGAACCTGCTATCAAGAAGCTTGACAGCTTGTGCATTTGTCTTCTTTGCTGTCACAAGAAAGGCAGTGAACTTTTATTATAACAAAGGTTATGTCATTCTGAACCTATGGCATAGCATGTTAAAGCTTTCTGCCATTTTAACTCATATACTTTCCAGTACTTCAAAGAATAAACAAAAGGTACGTAAACTATGCACTCAGGCTGATGATAATGAAACTTTGATATAGGGGGGAAATGATTCATCCTTAGTCTATATTTTATGGCAATTCTAAGTTAAAAATTGCAATGTATAGACAATTTATTTTACAATTTTCTGCACTTCGAATTGATTACAAGTTAATTTAATTCAGCTGCTAGGAGGCAAGAGGAAATTTAAAATTCTATATTTGAATTTGGGCTTTTATCAGTGCAATGAACAGAGCACTACATCAGACGGTAACATGCCTTATGATAAAGTCTTTCACAGTTGACTTTAATTATAGTTTCCTCCTGTTAACAGATGGTGCACGGCAGCTACTGCCTGAGATTTCATGAACATACACAGAACAGTTGTCACTTCTTTAATAACCTCATAATAATGTAAAATGCTAATGTACTGCTAAAATGCCTTTGCTTGAAGGGTAAGCCAGCATTTGAGTTCCTGAGAGTGAATGTGTTCAAGTAGAGTAAAAGGAATCTTACCATGGTAATATCCAAATACAACAGTTAATGGGTCTTTTAAATTTGATTTGTAATTAGCACTGCAATATGGACTAAAACGTACATAATAAAAAAAATCAACGTTAAACATTTGCACTCTTTGGTAACAGGAGTCATATATAAATATATGCTTTAAAAGTATAAATCACAATCATACATACAGCATGCATGAGTTATGACAAATTTACAGAAACCACACGATGCTATTCATTTCAAAAAAGGAAACCAACTCCAGTCTCTGACAAATGAATATTTATTACTGTAACAGGAAAGACTTCAAATTATAGATATAATTAAGCACTTACCAGCAACACAGAACAAATGAAGAGAAGAAAATTTTTTTTCCCGAGATTCACAGTGCTGTCTTCTCTGGTACACAACTTAAAATCTTAATATAACACTTGCAAGTAATTTAACATAAACATGATATGAAGCAATCATAAACAGCAAAAGAACTGAACACTGGAATAGCCAGAGGAGTGAAATACTGGGCACCAAACTATTTAGGAGAAGAGTACTAATATAAAAGCTTGTTGTATTTTTTCTTTGGGGGGGCAAACAGAACTTACAAAGTTCGACAAAATAAATAGAGGCCACAGTCTACTTTACACTGAAATCTCAATAAGTGTGAAGGGGATTAATAAAACAGAATCTCGACTATAACAGCCAAAGCCCCACACCAGATAAAGTGCCATAAGCTTGTATTTTCTGATCTTCCATCTCAAGCATTATTATGGACATATACATAGTATGGGAAACAGTATATCCCTCTCTTTTTGAGCCCAAGAATTTGTGAACAAATACACAATTCTAGTTTCATGTCAGAATATTCTACACCGTACACATTTTATATTCATTTAAGTACTCAGTGATTAACATTATCTATATATGGAAGATGATTATTGGTCAAAGTAGCCTGCAGGAAGACTAAATTTTTAAGACGAAAGATAATGAACGCTGCAATTACAATCTGCAACAAACCAGCCGAGTCAAAGTGTCTGGCAATTCAACAGTGAGAATCAGTCCTAAATTAATTCCGCTGCAAGTTCTTACTTAGAGACCAAAACAATATTACACACAATATTCTGACACCTGTTACTGACGCAGCACCTTCAAAGACGTGGGTCCAGAAATGCAGACGTATAGAGGAGGATTATTACCACAAGGTAATGACATTTTCAGAGCATGAAACTCCTTGCAAAAGAAATATGTTCAAGACAATTTCGGACATGGCACTCACGAGGTTACTGAGATTAACGTGTGACATTTCTGATATGCCCCCCTAATTCACCATCCTCTAAGCAAGAGAACAAAGTAAGGGTATTTTATAATATTCAGACACCTGAGCTTGTTTCTATATATATAGGATTACTGGCTATGAAACAGGATAAATAATTTTGTTTGTTGCAATCGTTGCATTGCTAACAAATTTTATTTAATGTGTGCCACAAGACCAGTTCATAAACTTCAGACATAAAACAAATGCAAGCCTGTTATCTTTCAATTTATTTTCCTTCAATTAACTAATTACACATGACAGAATCTTGAAAACAAAAATGCAGTGGTGCAAATAAACCAATTTGATATGTTCATCTCTAGTCCAACATTCTCATAAACAAAATTTTCACTGTCACCACCGATCAGCAATCTGATAACTTCACAGAACTCAAAATGTTAAAAAGAATAATAAAAAAAACATCCTAAAACATATCACAAAAAGTCTGGAATCATTACCACTATAGCAAAAGAACAAAACAGTCTGGCAAAACTTCCTAAGAAGTCATACTACCGACATCTGTCTTACTGCAGCTTACTCTATGTATCTTGGAATAATAAAAACTGCAGAATGAAACACAACTGCAATGATTGTAATAATGAACTATGGTTTAAACATGAAGAAGATGATAACTAGTGACTGTATCTAGAGACTTTTAATTACTTCTTTTTCCCCCTGCTACTATAGTACAGAGAAAGATTACACTTATGTCAAGACTTACGACTAATTCAACTGCATCTCAAATGAGTCTGCAAAAGTAAAATCTCATCAATACAGAACACCCTCTGCTTGGTTGCCATGCTTGAATGGCAAAACTGCAAGCAAATATACAAAGAATGACAAATGTGTGTTCCATACATTGAACATAAAGAAATTTATTATAAAAAATTAATAGGTGACAAAGATTCACTCAATACTGAAGAGATTTTACCATATTTTATCCCTCTAAATTGTAAGCTATCATTACCAGAAACACTGTTATGTTTGTCCTGTAATTAACATAACCTGTTAGCCAACACCCCAGTGATACGGAGCAGAGTGTATAGGCAGCGGGGTAAGCAGGATAACAGGTTCTAATAAGGTGCAAACTTGCTCCTCTCAGATTTTATCTTGCTGTTATCCTGGGGGCCCATGCCTCCACCTGGGCTCCGCAACCTGGGGGTATAGGTCTTATGTGAACGGTGAACACCAGTGGTCTGGACAGGGGCTGAAGCGCCCGTGCCCCCCAGAAGCTCCGTGAGCCCCCCCAGGGCGCTCAGACTTGAGAGCGCGTTGAGGGCGCCAGGTTTGGACAGCAGCTGGGCGAGGGGAATAGCACTGGCCAGAGGGGAAGCGGCCGCGGAAGAGGGACCACTCGAACTTGAGCCAGGGGTTGAAGTGCCCGGACCTCCGGGGGTTGCGGGATTTTGGGCCTCAAGGTTAGCTTTCTGCAGTTCAACACTGGGGGAAAAGAGACAACGGACATAATGGCGAGGATTAAAAAACCAGGTTTGTGAATTTAATTAATTAAAAAAATATATGTAATACTGTGACACACCACGGGCGTATTTGTCAACCAGGAATCAGGAACAAGTTGTTCAGAGATGGCAAGGTTGTGTAGGAAGGTGGTGCCTTTCCGTCTCTTGTCCCTAGACCCCAGAGCAAACAAATGCAGCCAGTGTGCTCAAATGGAATAATCCAGCACACACCGTGCATCCTCACAGTGAGGCAAGTGCACAGAATTACTGATCATCTAAGAATGCCACTCAGCTCTTAACAACTTTTAATGCTACATTTGCATGCACTGTATGGCCAAAAAAAATGACTGACTGGCATTCTTAAAGCTCTGGTGTGTCTATACATGGTAATTATGGATGGTAAAACCAAAACTAGAAAAGAGAATTATATGATTCTCTACAGCAGTGGTGATGCACACTCGATAAAAGTACGGAACTTTGGCTTAAAATGTTCATGTCGATGAAGTCTTGCTATGTTATAGTAAATTTTGTCATGTGCAGCATTCTGCGGTAACAGGCTCACAATAACACAGACATGTTGGTTGCTCACTGCTTCCTCGCCAGTCCCTTGGTCCCAAACATCTCTACCAATTACACTAATATGCATCAACTACTTTATACTTTCAACTTCTACTATACACTTTTAGCAAAGTGTGTAGTTGTATAAAAAATGACCACTTTAAGCCAAAATAGGACATACTTAATGTGAATAAAAATGGCTAGTACAAAAACTAAATGCCGATATGTCGCAATATTACAAAACAAGAAACCAAAAACCAAAATTTTCAGCCACTGAGCAGTGAAATAAAATAGAATGGTAATTCATCAACTGACAGTTTTAAGAGCATTAATAAGCAAAAGGAGCAGTTTTAACCAAGATGGTTAAGGCAATGAATCCTGAAGTGGAAAATACTACACAGTCCCACCACCAAATATTAGTTACATGTGCATGCCTAGAAAATTAAAACTGGTTATATGCCACAGGTTACGGAGCTTAGATGACTCTGTGGTAAACTGTGAACATACGGAACTACCAACATTCACAATTTAAGGTAAAGAAGAAAGTCATTATTAAATTTTAAAGCACCACATAAAATACAAAGTGTGGTATGAGAGACTCTTCAAAATTAGTTTCAGTTTCTCTCATCACCTTGTATACCCATGGGGCACACAACCCAAAGTTAGAATATGTAACGTGGCCCTGTTGCAGCCGGGCTGTTCAAGTTTTGAGTCACACTGTTAACACTTAAATCACTTAATTGTTGTACTTGAACGCCTCAACATTTACTTAATATCCTAACTTTACGGTTACTTGAAAACAAAAATAAGTAACACAAAGAGGAATTGTTCCAGCTGGAATTATGAAGAGGGCACACAGGAGCACTGCAGAAAAACGTCCTGGTCTGGAGAGGGGGGCTGTGGGGCATAGAATGACTGCAGAGATCAGGAAAAAGTTAGTGCTTTGCAACAATGAACAGGAGACCTGGAAAGAATGATAGGTCACGTATCTTCTTCAAGATGAAAGATGTCGCTGTCTTCACTTCCATCTTCGAGTGATCCCAACTGCAATCCCTATCTCACCGAAAAGGACAATACAATTGCAGTTCTTGAGCAGAAAGAAACATGGAACCCTTGTTTAGTT
>NW_019061381.1:39578-49596 GCF_000696155.1 Zootermopsis nevadensis
GCAGGTAATATTTAAAAATATATATTCACAATCATGTAAGCACCAGAATCAAGTGGACGAAGTCTCTCTGGTTTAATCAGATGTTAATAAGAAGTCTTTAATTTTAAAAGGTGGATATATATTGTTTGAAATCAACAATTTCCACGCAATGCAGTACCCATTTAGATTATTCACAACTGTTTCAGTTCACAGACCCATTACATGGAATCAAAAATATGCAGAAGTGCGCCAATGATATCAAGAGTCAACCCACTTAACAGCATAAAACAACAGGGTCCCGCTTTCCTCCTGCTCAGATCTCCGTGCTGCTAGGCTACAATATACTCAAAGTGTTCCTACCTCATATTGATCAGATACTGTGCCAGGGCCACGGCATCAGGATTCCCTGTGATTGTGATGGTTCTGTCCGTGGCGCCACCTTCACGTTCTTCACAGTTTGAGATGCGAATCATGGCTCCACTAATTTGCCTGAAAACAAAACAAAAACAGCGTCATCATAAATTATAAAGTGCATTAATAAACAATTACAAATTCAACACCTTACAAAAAAAACTACTTCTGTATAAATGTTGTAAAAACAGGCCTGTTAACTATTCTTTGCAAAGCCAGATATATGTATGTAAGGCAAATTGAACAAGAGGTCATAGGTCAGTTAATCACCTTCAAAACCTCACATTTTCTCCACTGACATATGACAGCTACATATTAGTTAACTGATGCCTATAGTATGCAGGCAGATCTGCTCATCACATCAAATCATCTAACCTTCCAGCATCTCCAAAAGACAGAAACAACCAGAATCAAGTCTGGGTTACGCTAAAATTCATACTTCTGCAACCAGATTTCAGAAGCACGCAACATCTACTGTGCCAGAACATATCATTTCAGGAACAATTTATTACTGTGTGCTTCTCATAACTATATCAAAGAAACGAGCATTTTCCAACCAAACGCACCTGATCTCCGCAATCTTCGTGCCACCCTTGCCGATGATGCAACCAATCAGTTCATTGGGAACCGTCATTTCATGTGTCTGCTGATTTGCTCCGGGCTGGTTACGGTTTTGGTTGTTGGTTCGAAGCTGGCTACCAGCAAGGGCAGCAAGAGCTGTGCCAACAGATAAAACTGCTCAAAGAAATACCATACTTGTTAAATATGCAACGTAAAAAAAATTGTTATCTATTAGGGGCATGACATTTACAGAAAGACGTGAATTTAATCCCCACCCGAACTTCAAGTTCCCTTCACATCATACAGCAGACAAATGTTCAACTATGCAATTAATTATTGACTATCATTAAAATTAGTGGCATCGTAGTATAATCACAGAATTAAAATGTTGTCCACTACAGATATTAATATCATCCATACACTAAGAAGGTAACTACCCCCACCACACACAAGTTTAGTGTAATATTCAGTCTTTAAGGATCACTTATAACCTATCGGAAACATTAAAACTTCTGTTCTTGGCCAGCAATTTTTCTTTGAATATGAGTGAAATAATTCTGTATACAGTTAAGAAAAGTAATATCAGTAGATTTACTGCTAAGACTGGGGCCACACAACCGTACAAAGTATGTCCGTTGCAACGGACGTAGGCGAGGACACCACACGAGCGCAGTGTGATGCGTCAGTTGCCCCAATGGAGCCGGAAGAAGCCGTTGCATTCTGTGGTGTCCTCACCTACGTCCGTACAAAAGTATGTCCGTTGCAACGGACGTAGGCGAGGACACCACACGAGCGCAGTGTGATGCGTCAGTTGCCCCAATGGAGCCGGAAGAAGCCGTTGCATTCTGTGGTGTCCTCACCTACGTCCGTACAAAAGTATGTCCGTTGCAACAGACATACTTTGTACAGTCGTGGCCCCAGCCCAAATATAAGTTAACTGTGTTGCTATTTCTGGAACAAAATAGCACCAGTAATGTCAATGAGATATATGAAGTATCAGTATTTCAAAAATAATATAATACCCTACACTGTAGTTTAGAAGATTTACTGTAATACCAGAATACGTCACACACTAATGCATTACAGTTCACACAAAAAAGGGGGTAGGAAGGAACTGAGTGTACAAAAAGTCAACAGTGCCCATTTCTAACAAATGTATAGAGCATATATATATAACAATTATTCAGATTTAGACATCAAATTAACCTAATTTCTTATCTAGCTTTCCCTTTCCTTTTATAACCTCAACAAAACTATGCCATGGAAAAGTTTGAAATTAACAAACCACACTGCATGTAGCACACTTAAAGAATCACAATTACCTGCAGGATTCAGGCCTCCTGTGTTGCCAGTGTTGAGGCCGCCCAAGCCAAGAGCTGCCAAGCCAGCCAGTGGAGAATTGCCCATCCCCATCTTCTGGAAATATTCAAATATGGCGCATCTCCATACATCTCCGCCATTAAGTCAAACATCTGCACCGACACTCATTATAATTTTGAGTCACTCATATCACAAAAACAGCAACAAGTTTTAAATATAAATAATACAAGATGGACGTACTTCTCAAGATTTCAAATGTTTTCAAAACATTTCACTACCACTGTACTGCAAAATTATATTTTAAGACTTCCCTAGAGGGATTTCATTAGAATCAAAGGTTTTGTTTCTAACAAAGGAACTGAATTTCAATCCACTACCTCCAATGTGACGAGTTCATTTAAGAATTCATATCAGCTTGGAAGAGTGCAGCTTGAGTTGATGTGAAAAGACGACGACTTATTCGTACAGAAAGCTGTCAGTCTAAAAGTTAACTTCATTCTACATGTGTTGAGGCAGAACAATTTGGTTGCTGAACAGCTGGGACGTCAAAACTAATGAAACAGAGCTGAAGGAAGCTGACTTGTCAAACAACTCTGCGAAGCACCCCAAGGGATGTCCAAATGCAGTAGGCTTAGAGGCTAGACAAAAAGGGTAAATATGACCATACACCACACTGTTTAAAAATTTGCATCATAACTAACTAAAGCTGTAATATTTTCGACATATTAATACAAGAATTGATATAATTCTATCCTGTATGCCCAAAAGTCTTGATATAACTGAGCAGTGTCATCATCATCGTCATCTATCAAGGATTCTGGGACTCGTGACCCTCTCCGGCCTCAATCGTCCAGGAATCTTTTTAAAGGGCATCCTTTATTTCTTCTTCCTATTGGTTTGTGTTCCAAAATTAGATGCGGCAATCTGCCCTTATCCATTCTTCGTACAGTTGGATATTCCTTCTGTATCTGTGATTTTTTGTAATACTGGTTCTGTTTGCAGCTCTTTGTGGATGTCTTCATTCCGTTTATGATCTCTCCATGTGTATTTGGCCGTCTTTCTTAAAAACTTCATCTCTAATGCTGTGATTCTTGACTTGTCACTTTGTTCTATTGCCCAGGTTTCACAATCCACAGAAGTGGAGGTGTGGCCAAAGTTTTATATATTTTCAATCTAGTTTCGGTTCGGGTTTTAGAGGGTTTAAAGATCTGATTAATGATGCCTGTAACTTGTAAATATTTTGATGATTTTACTGTGAGATCCTTTTTCTGTTTCATATGATAGCGTACATCCAAGATAGTTAAATATATTAATTTGTTGTATGATTGTGCTATTTATTTCTATCTTGAATCTGATGGGATCTCGCCCTTTAAATGCCATGGTTTTGGTCTTGCCTGTAGACAACTAAGTTATATTTTGAAGCCACCATTACAAATTTTTTGTACCGATTTCTGTAATGAAATTTCTGAAATCAGTTATCAGGACTTGGTCATTGGCGAAAAGAAGAGTTCTGACATCTACATTTCTGGAGAGTTTTAATCCATTTATGTCATCCTCACAAATCAACCATGTGTACACAACACACAGACGTACACTGTGCTATCACATAACCAAGAGACTGACTTACATGATTTACATTTAAAAATTTGAAGAGCATCAGAAAAACAAAGTCTAAACCTTGAGCTACATTTCACAGCCAGAACGGAATGCATCAAATCTGTATTGTTATCTATGCAGTGAATAAGAGGGCCCTGATTCTAGTAATACAATGTACAATTTTGTAGTAACATTAGGATGTATTCAGTTTCATGGTGGTTTTAACAGAAGAAATTCTGAAAAAGCACCCATAAAATTGTACCTAAGTGAAGGAGTAATACATCAACACCACAGCATATATCTGAATTCACACCTATTCTCTTTACAGTAAAAGCAGCAAATTCCAATGAAAACTTACAAATTAATATGACACTACTGCTGTGAAATTGTCTTTCAAAGTCATAAAAACTAAGTGCACCTTGTACACAGTCTCAAGGCAATGCGAGTTAAATTTTTTATATACATATACACACATCCACACACTCGCGCACCTATACTCTCTCACGCACACAACTACCAATATGACTGTAGATGGCACCTGTACTCCTTTCCCACAGCTTCTTACATTCTGTGTCAGTGCAGAATGTTTCACTTCCTTAACCTCTACAACTTATAGTTATCTATCCACTGCTTCTGGCAGTAAGGAGAGGTTCTCGGCGGATAAAAACGAAGGCTAGGGCTAGAAAAGTTCCATACTACATCATAATACTAAAATAACACAACCATGTAAATGTCCACACTTTTAAAAATAAAAAGTAGTTGGGTTGCAACAATGTTAACAAAACAGAAAGCTTGTTAGGACAAAAAACAAAACAATTCTTTAATCATATACTATCAGCCCCCACTAACTCCTCTTGCCTTCGGCATGTAATGGTTTCTTATAAAAACTGGTCTACAACATGAACAATCCTTAAAACAAATAAAAGTCTACACCAAATACAACATCTTTAAAGTAATGTACAATAATTATCTTGTAAGATACGAAGACAAGATTGTGTTCATGCCAAATAAATTGCAGGATGCAGGTTTGTTCTACGTGTGATAACATTTGGAAACCTGACGAAATACAATAGTTAAACTTAGTCCCACCTTCTTTATGAAGGAGATGGTAGTGACGTCAAAATGTCACAAAAGAGGTCAGGAGGATCATTCGAGTTCTGACAGCAGAACTTCTTCATACTTCATCCATAAAACTCCTAATTTAATATACAACTTCCATGACTTGCTAGTATAACTTCACACTTCACAGAAAGTATGTACCGCAATTTTGTGAATTTAGAAACAAAAATAAAATTGTTGTTAACTAGTTTTTTTCACAGAGGTGGTACACATGTGCGGCCCGCACTCTTCCTAAATGACTGCTGCAGCTTTGCAAATAACAGTCCAGTCACCAACACAAACTTCTTATACTTGAACAGGCTACAGATTTCTTTGCTCTACTTCCCTCACACACTGACCACTCAACTAAACTGGTTAGGTCAACAGCGCAATGATGAAGGTAGAGAACGGTAAGTTTTGCATACTGGAACATCACTGAGTCCCAAGTATTTCAAAACATGGATTGGCACACATTAAAAAAGTGATACAAATATTGTCAGAATTGTAATTTAAGCACTTTGGAGACTGGAACCTGTCTCTGCTATCAGGTAAAAACTACTCTGTTGAGCTCAATTGGTGGAGCTAGTCCTTATTTCCAGACCTATAAGTTTGTGACAAATGCGCCTGGAAATAAAGACTAGCTCCACTGATTGAGCCCAACAGTGCAGGTTCTAACCGAGTCTCTGAACATCGCATTTAATTAAAATTAGTATGACGGGTGATGTTTAGCAAGTTTATTTAAATAATTCACCATCATGACAAACCTTCAGATTTGATAGTTTAGGGTTAGAAATAACTATTTTCTTCACTCAAATGTTGGAACATATGGAAACTATTCTGTACTTGTGTAAAAAAAAAAAATTTAAACTTTTGGTGCAGATCGCACCTTGTTCTTTCGTCGGCAGTAAAACCCGATTATTCCAGACACCACAAGAAGGAACTTTTCATTCCAAACACATTGCGATAAAATTACGCTTCAATTAACGTCTGACAACTCTAAGATCTGAACTTACTCTCGATATATTTAAAACTAAAACAACACTTTCCTCAAATATAACAGCTAAAGGAACATGCAGATATTACCTGTAAAACACACAGATGGCAAAGACATTAAAAACCAATTTTCAGCACACTTGTTGATATAAATAGTTACATTATGTCCATTAAATGTTTACCACATCAATACTGGACTGGAAAGGTCTCACTAACATGGTTACATGACCACGCAAGAACTCTCATTCATGTAGTAATTTCCTCTGGGAACAACTTGCATGCAGACTTTTCCGGCAACAGCTCCTCTGCTCAACGTAAAATGATAGTTCTACAGAAAGGAGCATGCACTTGCCTATGCTTACCTGATCTGAAATGTTTAAAGCAAGTTTACAAATACGCAGGGCAACAGATGTCAGGGGGACACAACAAACAGAAGTGTGGACACTTACATGAGCAGAAACTAGAAATCTAGAGTGTCATATCCTGGCCTGCACAGGCTGTTGATCGGGCAACCCCGTTGGGTGACCCCTCCCCTCTGAGGTCAGTGCAATCGCCTTAATGAACAGGTAAATAAATTTTACCCCACTTAAAATTTCTCGTGCCATGAACAAACAAGAGATGGTGTGCAAAAAAGATCATGGAAAAAGCCATGCACGATATAGGCCTATGTTACTTGTTTCCCCATGTATAAAATTTTCGGTCACAGGAATACAGAGGCGGACCTGCATGGATTAGGTGAACTGAGTGCCAGAAGAGGAGCTCCAACAAAGCAGCAGAATGTTTAACCAGAAAAATGTTCATTGCAAGAAAAAAGATTCATAAGCTTACATGACAACACAGTAAGCCAACTTCTCCAACTACTGCACGAAACCAAATAAGGGGTGTTTGAGTAAGACAGTGTGTCCACGGATGCCACACCAACTACACAAGAGAACACAATTTTCCTTCCAAATATTAAAATAAGTTACACACATAAACCAGATCCTAGTGCATATTAGTCTGGCATCCCCTAAAATTGTACAAACGAGAGGGTAAAAAAGGAAGACACAAATATGAAAAGAGGTGCAAACTCCTGGCTGCAGTTCATTAGCATGGCCTCAGTCTTCCATAAAACCTTATTATAGAGAAGTTACAGGAATTCTGATCATTTTATTCCGAACAAGAAGATATCACAGATAAACAAATACAAAATGAGTCATTGCAATGAAGTGCAATATATGAAGGCCTATAGGTATATTTTGTGGACACAAGAAATTTCATGCCATAAACATTGGTAGAATTAATATATTTTTCTCTCGTTATTAAAAGCAGCATAAAGCAAAGTTTTTTTTTGTCTGGTGAGAAGTAATAAAATTGCACAAGAAGTAACCATCACCCTGAAACACGTATTTCCATTCAAAGCAGTTTCAAGACATTGGTACGTGATAAGAAGAACAGTTTGCATCTCGATTCCACACCCAGGGAATTATTCTTTAGAATGTTACTATCAAACGCAAGGCGATCGGGATGAAACATGCAAACAGATGGGAGATTGCACCTAAAACTAATAAATTAACAAGCTCCAGGTCCCAGGGCAACATAAGATTAGCAAGCAGATGTTAGCTGCACCACACCCTGGAAGCTGCAGCAACATAAACCTGAAGGAAAAACCTGGTTTGCCAGATCCCTGCAGTTACTCATATGACTCAACATTAGTTACCACACACGTGGTATTGACTACTCACAAGTTTTTCCTTCATTTAGCATTTGCACAAAGATGTCAGGTGGGGTGAGGTGGGGGAATTATAACTATAGATGTGCAGATGCGCGGGCGGTAATGCAGCTTGCAAGTGTCCGTTCTTCAGCAGCGGATCTGCCGCCAGCCCCGCGGTATGGAGGAGTGGGGAGGGGGGCAGGCCCAACGGGGTGTGTCCGGCAGCAACCGGAGCCAAGCCCGGGAACAAGGGCATTGTACTTACGTCGGCATGGGCAGGCACGGCATAGTTACCCTGGATAGTATAAGCTTGTCCGCCAGCTAGGATGACTGGCCCAGCCACTTGGGGTTTGGGACGATAGGGAATCGTGGCACCTTTAGGAGGGGACTGCAACAAGAAGAAGAAGAAGAAAATAATGCAACATGGATTTCTGAAATTTGTACACTCTGTGGGAGAAACCAAGCATTAAATTTTTCCTAAACCCTAGGCCAAAAGTGATGTACATGTACAGCTGGAATAATAATCCCAGTCATTCATAATCTTGCATTCCTCCACATGTGGTTTTTCTCTGTTTTCCATTAATTACAATTATTTATGCAAAATATGTTAAGACACTAATACGTTCACACAATTTGAACAAAAATATTAATTATTGTTAATAACATTTCCAAGACAAGGGGCTAGGTCTCGTGGCAAAATATATGTACAGACTTTAATATCTATATTCACTGGTAAGCAAGTTGCTAACGCACAAACTAGTGCTGAAGTTTAGAAGACATTACAAATTCAAGGCAACCTGCTGGCATATTGTTCTTTTAAATGTGCATGTCACATTCACGCAAATACTCATTTAGACTGTGCAGTCATATTCTATATAAGTATGTGGAATTCCTATGAAGAGTCACTGGAAATGGTTACCGAATATGTAGATTGTGGTATTCGAAAGAAGGTATGCAAGTGTGGTTTGTCTGCAAAGCACATGCGTCGGTAAAGTATCCATGGAGATGTCCATCTACACAAGATAAATCTTATGTGAAATGGAACACTTCCAAGATACAAAACCATTTTCAAGGACTATATATATAGTATTAACTTGAAAAAGACTGTTTTGACACATGGAGAAACAGACGTCTGTGTGATGGTATAAACATAAAGAAATCTGCTGCATTCTGAAACAGAAATTCCTCATATGAGAAGAGAAATTACCAATGGCAAAGGAATTGATGAATACATTTGTAAGGTGATATATATGAAAGTAGTAAATTTGCTACCAAGAGAGTTACTTAAGAAAACATTTGTGAATGACCAGTACATATCATGACACTGAGAGAATACTAAGAGAGACTTGACACTATCTAATTATAATATGGAACTGGGAAATCATCTAAAAGTGTGTTGTAAGTTCAAGCAATGATGCAACAGACAGAAATGGATAAAGGCTGAAACATCTAATTTAATTCATCAAGGGAAATATACTAAATATAATTCCTCTTACAGAATTCACACCAAACAATAGACGTATATGATTGTTGAGAGATAATATAAAACCAATTTCAGATAATAATGGCGTCTGACTAACATCATTTCATGAATAAGGACTTTTTATGTATTCACAAATCCTAGTTCTCATCCCACCCTGCCTTCATTCTAACTATACGACTACAAAAACACGTAGGGACTGATAAAATTGTTCAGTATAGCAATTCTTGCCTCGAGCATAACACAACAGATGTGGTAGATGCATTGTGTGATGGCCTCACTGGTGCCAGAGATGGTCACCGCTCGTTCAGTTGAGTTGGGCAGCATCTCTGATGCCACCTGTATTGATGCTCCGGTCACTTCACGAATCTCCTTGATCTTAGAACCTCCCTTGCCGATGAGGGAACCACACTGTGATGCTGGTACAATGAGACGCAGTGTGATTGGGGGACGAGGGATGCCCGAACCATTGGGAGCGCCCTGCATTTCCTGAAACTGGTAACAACATTGGGTATTTACACAACTTCGTTAACACAAAAAAACCTGTCCCGTGACCACTTTTCATCACTGAGAATACTGGGTAAAACATAATATATGCCTAATTATATATTGTTAATGCACTTAGGAAGCACACATTAAGACTGTGGTATGTGACAGGTTGAAATCTGCAGAAACCACAATAGTACAGGGAAGAGAGAAGGAGAAACTTACTACGCTTCAATGCAACATTATTCTGAAAGTTCTCAGGTTTTCAATGAAGTTCCACCAAGTACCATGTTATTATTCAGAACCCATCACTACAAAATTAGGCTTATTATAAAAAATAAATAAAAGCTATTTAGATTTCCGTCTTCTGGGTTGTTGCGCTGTGTAGTCTGGTCGATGTT